>OX328125.1:38797078-38802635 GCA_946811695.1 Gonocerus acuteangulatus
TTAGATTTTGCTATATCCCTAACGGTTTAAACGATCTTTCAATTGTGGCCCGCATAAACGTAAATACTGGTACGTGACCTATGGGGTCTGAAACGTTGACATTACTCATCAGCACCTCCGGATTGCGACATCGTGTTGACGTAATATGCGGGTTTCCTGCCCTTGAAGGGACGACCGAAACGCACTTAAAGAGATGGGAGCGTACACTTTTGAAACTTCAGAGATTTTCTTTTTTCTGGCCGATATCAACACATTGGTTTTGAACATTTCCCTCCGTCATTTTGCAGTGCCCGAAATTCGGTTTTCCCTGTAAACGGTAGGCGATATCGTCGTTGAAAACGTTTTATTTGATTCCTTTTTTTTTTTTTTTTTTTTTTTTTTTTTTTTTTTTTTTTTTTTTTTTTTTATTCATCTAATATGTTTATTTAACATCTGTACAACATTTAAGTACATTGGTTAAGTCTGATCAGTATATAATATCTCATATATGATCTTATTTATGATCTCACATTATGAAATTTAAAAAAATAAATAAGTAATGATAAATAAATAAATAAAAAGAAAAGAAATATGAAAAAAAATTAATATGATTAATAAAGAAAAAAAACAACATAAAAATAAATTACTAATGATAAAAAATATAATAATAATAAATAAAGGACTTTGGAAGAAGCCAATCAATATTGACACTTCCTAATTGAGAGATTTTGTTTGTCCTTTAATTACATAATTGATCACGAGGCCAAGATCTCTTTAGTCTCCTAGGAGGGTTTTTGGGGTGGGATTGAGAGGAGAGGGATTGAGCTCTGGGATTGGGATGGGAAGATAGTTAAGAGTGAAAAGTTAGGAATCGGGATTTTGCAACTTCTTGAACGAAAGGGATGTTGAGGTCATTATGGAGGGGTTTTTTTTGGAAACGTAGAAAGGGGTATTAACTATTTTGCGTAAGACTTTGGATTGGAATGCCTGTATTCTCTGTATGTTTGAAGTTGTTCCCCATAGTTCAAGCCCGTACGTCCAAATAGGTCTGATGATGGTTTTGTATATAGTGAGTTTGTTCTGTGTTGTCAGTTTTGATGAAGGTCCCAATAGTCGTCTTAAGAGTCCGTATCTCCTGTTCAGTTCCTGTCTTTTCAGTCGGGTGTGTGGGTTCCAAGTGAGTCTACTGTCCAGTAGTAATCCCAGGTAGCGCACCTCATTGGATATGGGGAGTTCGTGGCTGAAAATGCTAACAGGAGGACAAGTCCTCTTATTAAGGGTGAATGTTATTTGGCTGCATTTCTCTGGATTCACCTTGATTTTCCACCTGTTGCACCAATCCTCGACAGACTCTAGATGTTCCTGCAGGTGGGAGGAAGCAGTTTCAGGACCAGGGGAGGAGGAAAAAATAGCTGTATCATCAGCATAGGTAGTTAAGTGTGTATTTGGATGGATAGGGATGTCGGAGGAGTACATAAGGTACAGGATAGGACCGAGGATACTTCCTTGCGGTACACCGGAGAAGATTGGACGGGAACGAGACAATCTGGAACCAGATCTTACTTGGAAGGAGCGGACTTGTTTCCTTAAGCCAAAATACCTAAAAACTGCCCCAACGCGCATATGAACATTATAAATCCCGCAACGTTGCAATTTTTTCGGGGTTTTACTAAGAGTAAGCAATTTTTTTATAAATCATCTTGATGTTTTCTTTCAAGAGATGTATTTGAGGCATACATTTCATTATTATTGATTAAGGTCTCTGGCTGCTTGAGCGTGATAAGTCACATATAGACATACATAAATATTAATATAAATACAAACCCAAAAAATGTGGTCGTGATAATGAAACTTGCATTGATTCGTCTTGCCGATATATTACCTTATGAACTTCTTATTAAATGATCGCGGAGTAATACCCCAAATAAATTTGTCTCAGGTTTTGCTGAACCATTACAGACACAAATCCATTAATTCCAATATAATGTATTTTTAAACGACTAATATAAGTGGCGGAAAAGTTTTCAGATTGGCAGGGTTTCGGCTCAAACTGACAGTAGCTGCTGAAAACGCTGAGTGCTCATAATAATACTTTTATGAAGGAAGTGGCTATTAATCCCGAATCAGGTGAGATAATTCTTAAGAATATATAGATATTTTCCAAGGGTTCGATTTACAAATTTTTCGAATCCGTTGCAGTAGTGGCAGACAGTTTGGCTTTTAAAACATAAACTACCAACAACGATTTAATTCCTAGTTTGTGGAGGATGCCAACTCTCATTAAATGCTCTGGATTGTGGAATATGGGGAAGTTTGTAGTTCAGATTGTCAACTCAGTCAACAGATCCCGATGCTCTGGCAGTCAACCATTTAGGCAGTGCAAAAATTCAGTAGAGTGAAGGTGTAGCAGAGGGCAGGTGCACCAGATGGGCTTAAACAATTGAGAATAAACAGACACAGGAGATCCGTAGAACCCATGTCCGCAAATTGAACCCAGCTCAGTAACGGCTCCGTCTCTGCTACGTCTAACCTGGGTCCAATTTGTGCCTGCCCTATTGTTGGCTCCTTTAATATAAATAAGACCCATTGACAATAATTGTCTTACATGGACAAGCTAGCGCCTGGAAGAGATACTGCGGAGGGAATTTGACGCAAGAGCGACGGCGGCGATAGAATGTATGTCGGAGGGTGGGAGAGTAGGGATAAAAATAGCCAGAGACTGGGATCGATGCCGAGGGAGACGTCGCGAGGCCCCCACCCAACCTTCACAGATCAGCTGATTGTCCTGTAGACTCCAGCAGAGCGATCGTCGGCGTCGTCCAGACCGACAAGGTGGGCGGATGGCCAGCCTTAAATGACAATTCCTAGCTTCAAAGCAGGCAGTTCGGATTCATTTGTCAAGTAAAGAGTCGCCTCATTTTCCCCCTCACTATGGTGGAGGGGGGAGGGAATCCCCGCTTATGACTTTGACCCGATGACACAATCCGGAATTTAACCAACGAGAAATGTAGAAATTTCAAATAATTGAAGGTTTGTGGGTCGGGCAGTAAACAATTGTTGAAACTAATTTAATTGTTAATACGTCCGACATGTTTCGCGCCTTGGTTGGACCACTTCGGGATCACTTCTTGCTGGGAATTCCTCTCGTCACCATGTACTCTCTATGGCGTAAAAACGAAGCACGAATGAGGGGTAGCGTGATTACCACTTTAATGCTCAAAACTTTTATTTATAAACCAGAAGGTTTTTTTTTTATTATTTTAAGGCATTGAAAAACACCTGCCGAGCTGTAATTATCGTGTAATTGTAAATGAACACTGCTTTACCGACTCCAAGCCTCCAAAGGTTCTCGTGGTTTTCCTCCTCCCATTCCTTCTGCCACAGGCAAATATCTTGCCTTCCTTGGAGAAGGCCGCTAAAGAGCATAGCGAAACTTATGAAATGTAGATTTTTCAGATGATCTGCCTTTTTCTCTTAGCCGAGTCCCAAACATTGCTCGACTTCTGATCATTATACTTAATTACTAACTAATAAATAATGATTTAATGAGCTGTCCGTCACAGATATTAACGGACATAAGTGTCCACGTTAATTTTGTATCTAAACAAATTAATTAGCAATGCTGGTTCGCTGCCCACCTTCTAAGGAATGTGCTTAGTTACGCAGCTCCTGCGTGAGGGATATTTAAGACGTCCTTACGATAAATCATACAAGTACAACTCTCCACATACTTTCCCCAGGGACTATTGAAGCATTACTGATTCAATAGAGGTTCATATTGATAGATGTATTCTGTCAATCAGTGGCTCGTTCCCTCTCCTAGATGTGGGCGGTTTGTTCGCTTTAAATGCCAATTAGATTTCATCTTGTCCGTGAGGTCTAATTAGTCAAGCTGGAGTTTTATTCATCCTTCAAACCTTTCATTTTTTGATTGTATATTCCTTACATTTATTTGTGTTTGTTCTCTCATTAATATTTCTAATTTTAAGTATATCTTCTTTTAGCGCGGTTCCTCCCTCCCTCCATAGGGAGGAACCCTGCTTATAAGGTTGACCTCATGGCGCAATCCGAAGCGCCGACTAGAAACTTTTACGGTTCAGAACCCCTAGAGATCGAAAATAACGGTGATTCAAATATATATGTGTATATATATATATATATATATATATATATATATATATATATATATATATATATATATATTGTCTGTTCGCGCTCTAGGTCAGCCCATAATGGTTTGATTTTGATGAAATTTGGTACAAAAATCTTTCGACTAATTCGAAAGGTCAAATACGTTAATCAGCTGAACCAGTACACCGGAACATGGTTTTTGGACCGAAATTCGCGCTCCAAAAATTCGTTAAGCTTACATCATATGCTTGTAAGTACTTGCTTATAGGCTTTTTTGGCCTAGGAAAACGAATGAAACCAATTTTAAGGTGATAGCTTTAACCGGTTTCGAGAAAAGTGAAAAATATTTGTTGAATCAAGTTTTTGGTTTATTTCATATAATCATGGGATTCAGTTAAAATATTTTCTGCATGTTAGAAATTCATATAAATAAACATTTTGATTACGTTTGGAGTTATTTTGATTGTATATTTTTTACATTTATTTGTGTTTGTTCTCTCATTAATATTTCTAATTTTAAGTGTAACTTCTTGTTTCCTTTATTTTAATTTTTATATAAAAGTGCTTTACTTCTAAACGTTCTTGAGAAGCTGATCTGGCATATTGCGTCGGTCTAGTATATAAATGAATTTGTGTTAGAGCACTTGACCAATATGCTGGAAAATATGGACCAAAATGTCGACCTTATTTTTAGCAAAATCACTCAACTTCCGAACAAAAAAGCAAGTCGAAATATATATATTTTTACTGAAATATGGTTGTTTTTTCTTAGCCGAATCCCAACTATTCCCTTAGTTCTTAATTGTTTTAGCCTGAATACGAAGATCTAAACGCTGGTTACTCCCAAACGTTGAATGAAACCTGAAATTCGAACATGTTGGAGTTTTCGGAAGAGTGTACTGCTTTTAAAATTGAATTTAGCCATGAACATTTGCAACAAAATTCAGACTTGAATAGAAACAATCATGGTCTGCCCGAAAGAGGCCATAGAACAGCTATTTGTTCTCTGACTTAGAATATCAAAACAAATATTCACATGTTATTTTTGTTATTCTACAGGATTTCATACTAAAACGATCTTCCTGTTTTCGTGGATGGAGAAATCTTTAGGAAAAGTGACCCCGGGACTTTTGCAAGTTTCGTTATGCAACCACTTCAAGGTAACCCTCCTAATCCTCCGTATACTAAAAAGTAATCCAAGAACTGCCAGAAAATAAAACATCCATTAAAGCCTATTATTCCATGACAAATTGCAGAGAATACTATCTGTTAAATTTTATGTTGTTTTTTTTTTATAATCAGTAACTATAATGTTTAAAGTAAAAACATCTGCTATAAGTTGATATAGAACGTACACTTTTTTTTTATGAGTATTCTTTTTGTTAAATATTTTAACTAATTTTAAGCTGATTTCATAATGATTTTTGAACTTATTATGATACTAGGC
>OX328125.1:38802835-39005335 GCA_946811695.1 Gonocerus acuteangulatus
GGTGGCTAAACCGTATGACGTAAGGACGTTTCCCCGTGTTTTTCGTCGTAACAGAATATTAGCGATTTGTAAGAAATAGTCGGTTGTGCGCTCAATAATCCAATGGCTGGCCGATCAGGTAAATCAACTTTTGACCGGATCTCAAAAACCATTCATTAGCCCAGTCAAAAAGGAAATGCCCCTTAGGCTGCGCCCATCGAATTTGGTTGCTTGACCAGGGGTTCAGTGCACAAACTCTTCTCCTCAAGTAACCCCCCTTCTCTTATATTGCAAAACTTTTCTTTCGTATTTGTTTTTCCTCAATACTTCAGTCTTAACGAATTTAAGCGTGTTACCAATTTGCACATAAACTTATTTAATATTCTCCATAAAATATGGGGAAAATCACTAAAATAACAGAAACTAAGATTGTTATTACTAGAGCCCCCGGAAGATAGGCATTTATTTTTGGTTAAAATAGACAGGCAAAAAGACACTTGAAATACTGAAAATAGGCAGTATTGTAATTGAAATAGGCATTTATTAGGAGTGAAGGCAAAGAGGAATCTCACTCATAATTAATGAAAATATGTAAATTAAATACTCATTCATTTCTTTATTATCAATTTATCACAGAATTAGTGTACTTACTCTTACTGTCCCTTCGTACAAGCAACAACAAGATGCTTTTTTAAAGTATCAACTCTCATAGACCTTCTAAGAAAAAATGTTTTTCATTATGGAAAAACTTCCTCTGCATTAACTTATCATTTCTAAATCTGGAATACCAGGTAACTACACCATTGTCACAGCAAAAGGGGTGTGAGGAAGGAGACGTACTTCTCTCATCCTCTCTCTTTCCTGCTATTCATTATGCTTGTGCATTCCTTCTACTAAGGAAGGCTCTGCTATTTACAGAGTGTCAATCCACGGGTTGGGAAAATAAGCTTTCGAATTGATATTTGTGACGGCAAAATGGAATTTAATGTGTGAAACCTTTTTTGTTTTCGACGAACTGAAATTCAAAATTTGTTATGTGCTTTTTAAAATGTTTAAATCGCAGAAAAAAAATTCATAACGAGCAAAAAAGGCTTTAAATCTTAAAATAGCCAAAATAGGCAAAAAAGGCAAAATAAAAATTGTCTCTACACTTCCTAAATGCACGGAAACATATTTATTTCTATCTGATTTTTCAATATATCCACTCAGATAAAAAAGGCATTTTGACTAACTTCCGGGCTCTAGTTATTACATTTATAAGGTACTACAAAGACTAGGAAAAAATAAAATAAGAGCTTTCAATGTTAATAACGCATAATAATTTCATATGTAAACTATTGATAAGAATTTAATTATTTCCGGCTTACATCTTTTGGTGACGTGGATGGCTTTACTACCACGGATAGTTTTTACATTCAGGGATTCAGAGGATTAATAAAATATTGTTTTTAAAACAGTTTAATGGTAAACAACCAGCTCCATCTGCTCCTAATTTCAGAGATTTCATCCCTGCGGGTGATTAAGTTTATTCAATGTCACGATAACAAATTTGCTTTAGTGAAATGAATTTATGAAAATCTTTTGAAAGATATACATTGTATTTCTATTTCAAGATTAATGAAATATATTAGCTAGCTAGAATTTGCAACCATTTTTTGGATATTGTTTTTAGGTATTTAATTGGCCCCATCCCACCGTGGTTTTCGGGAGGTACAAATACGACTTCTTAATAAAATAAAATAAGATAATAATATATTGTTTACAGGTATCAGACAATTGAAGACCAAGAAAATTCGTTTAGAGCCTGCTGCTCAAATTCAGGACCATAAATATGCTTTAGGTCGTCCACCCGACAAACCTATGTAATGTACTGTATGACACATAGTCTTCTTTTTCGCATCTGGCCACCGCGCATGCGCGAACGCCAGCGGAGACTTTTTTGTAGCGTTTTTATTTCGGTTTAGTCATCGCTAAAGCATATTTATGCTAAAAAAACATAACAGAATTAGTATGGAAGTGGGCTGAATGGCAGCTGTTGAAGCCAAATAATCAAATATTATTATTGATTGGTGGTATGTCCATTCGAAGAAGTCAGCACGGTCCTTTGGCCTTCCTCAAGGCCTCTGGTAAGCTTTTTCAAGTCAGTCATTTGTTATATTTTAAACTTTAAGTATTTTACTGTATTTTTGACGTGATGATCTTCTCTTCCTGAAAATACGGTACTTTAGTATTGAAATAGCTAGTCAAACCTCTATGGCCTTTCATGGAGTTCTTCGTGACATCTGAAAACCGGAAAAATACCACTGCCGGATACGGTATACAAGTCACGACTGGCTTTCGTGTAAATGGTAGTCCCAAGGAAAAATGAGTACAAAAAAAAGACGCCTAATTGACCTTTCTAATTGCTGAAATAGCTAATGGAGAATCTTTTATTGGGCACCTCGCTTAACGTCCGCTTAATAATTCTGCAGGACTGGAATTGCCTCTAAGCCGACTTTTACAACGAACTTGAAAAGCAAAACCAATGAATTTTAAAGCCGGTAAGGTTTCGAAATGCCCGAGCAGTCATTATGATTTATGCTGTTCCCAGTGTCGGCAAAGACACCTACCTCAGTACATTGCCTCCTGAAAAAGAAGTTCAATGGATGGATCGAAACCTAAAAATTAAGTTGGGACCAAGTTGGCTATCAATAACTTTGTGATTTCATCCTGTCCCCACGCTCCTTCGTAAAATTACCTGTGCTATAATTTCATCAAAACCACACTGAGAAAAAAAAAACAGCCTGCCGGCAGCCTGAAAACTGCGACTCAGTGCCAGTATTTTGAAATAGGACATTTTAGTCTAAAATAGGATGCCACATATTTCAGCCTAAAATAGGATTCCACTAGTTAGAGTGCCCGCATTTTATAATAGGGTGCTGGAATGCTAGCAGCCTACAGAGAGATGACTTTATTATGTGGATAAAAAAGAACAAAGGTAAATTCAGAGTAATAATAATGAGACTTTATTTGGGTGTAATTTACATATACACTTCTTAACAAGTAGATATTTACAAGTAGGTAAGAGGTATAAACTTTTTAACAAATATAGATATTTACAAGTATTAGGTACAATGTACTTATGAACAATACTGAACAAGTAGGTCTAGAAATTATTTTTTTATTTTTTTTTGTTTTCATGACACTTATAGCCGTATTCATAAAGCCGAAGACAGTTGATTTCAGCATCTGTTTAAACAGAAACAAAAATAAATTTTTATTAATAACAAAAGAAAAGTTGTTGTTGTTGTTGTGTTTTAAATTAAAAAGAAACATAAATAGGCATTTTTCTAGTTTAAAATGTCGCACTAAATTCAAAGCTGCCAGGGAATTACAAAATAAATATACAATAAGGTTTTTGTCTATGGATATGATCATAAATGAATGAACTATAGAAACAGAATGGACACCAAAATAAAAGTCTACTAATACAATTTTGAACTTATATTCTAGACGTATTCTAGGAACGTATACAAAAAGACTTCCATCAGTTCTTAGCTTACCAGGCTTATTGAACTCCATCTTCAGTTGGTTCTATACCCGCAGCTCCATGTTATATTAAGGGAATATATTCTTCAAAAACAAACACAACTTTCTTCATTCTATTGTCCCTCAATAGCTACTTTCCTTCGGAGGAAAGTGCTAAAAATATTATCCCAGCGACGAAAAAATAAACATCATATATATATATATATATATATATATATATATATATATATACACTCATGACGGAAGTTTTGAAAAATTTCTTCAAATCTTTATCGATCCTACCTAGTAGACACCCGTCAAAATGACTCCCGTTAAAATTTATATATATCTATCTATATATATATATACATATATATATATATATATATATATATATATATATATATATATATATATATATATATATATATATATATATATATCTGTTAACACGATAGCGGCCAGAGTTTTTGTTTTTTCGTCACGAAACTTGGTATATAGCATTCAATTAGCAAACGAGTTCGTTAACCACCAAAATCGGTCCCCGGAAGGGGGGGGGGTTTACCCCGAACCCAAAACACTAATTTTGCCAGCCGTAATATTTGTTATATTTCAACGAAACTTGGTATTCGTAGTAGTAATCTAGAGAGAAAAGTGAGATGTAAAAATAAACTAAATTGGTTCATTAGAAGGGGGGGGGGGTTTACTTCGGACCCACAATACTAATTCGCCACTACCAGCCGTGGGTTTTGTTATATTTCGACGAAACTTTGTATTCGTAGTGGTAATCTAGAGAGAAAAGTGAGATGTAAAAATAAACTAAATCGGTTCATTGGAAGGGGGGGGGGGTTTACTTCGGACCCATAATACCAAATCGCCACTACCAGCCGTGATTTTTGTTACATTTCGACGAAACGTGGTATTCGTCGTGGTAATCTAGAGAGAAAAGTGAGAAGTAAAAATAAACTAAATCGGTTAATTAGAAGGGGGGGTTTACTCCGGACCCACATTACCAATTTGCCATTACCAGCCGTAATTTTTGTTACATTTCAACGAAACTCGGTATTCGTGGTGGTAATCAACTCTAATCGGGTTATTTGGAGGGGGGGGGGGTTACTCCGGACCTAAAGTACTAATATACTCATGCAAGTCGTAATTTCTACTGTATTGAAACGAAACGCGGTATACGTCATGGGTATCTCATGAGAAAGCAGTGTTGTAGAAATGAAGTAAATCGGTCTATTGGAAAGGAGGGTTTACTTTAAACTCTGTTTCATTAGAATTAGCCAGCCACACGTAGGTTCCCAAAGGCGCCGCGAGGAGCGCTATCTCCCACAAGGGGGACTGTATCCTGTTCCTTCGTCAGATCAAAAGACGGAAAATGAAATTTTTGTGTATTTCTTAAATAGTACAGTATCATGTAACAACATAACTCTGGAAGCAAATTATTTACAAAAATAATAATTGAAAAGTTCTCATAAGAAATGTAAATGTGCAGAACTATTTACATTTTTATTTTATTTATATAGGTTATTTACAGCAAATTATTCAGTAATGTAGTCTACACTACAAAAATTCGGATGAAAGTGCTTAGTTATGCAGCTCCTGCGTGACGGACTTTTTTTGTACTTGTTGTTTTTTCCTCGATTACCGATCGAAATATCACAGGAAGAAGTGAGGAGGAGTACCACCGCTGGAGAAAAATTCCGTTCCATCTAATATATATATATTATTCTATGCCCTCTAAATTACTCGTTGACGAATCACAAAATACCATATCACGACCTTGGAGGAGTAAGGGCGAATCACGAATTCCGTATGTTGGGAAATCGAAGTCAAAGTTCTAGAAGTGCTCCAGGATAGCAAAGGCGAATGTTTACTCTATGGAATGCTAATCCATAAATCTGATTGATAAAGGATGTAATTAAAATTCAATGTTTTAATTATAAGTTTTACGAGTGATTTATTTATTTAAATTTTAACGTACATTATAATTAACTAAGAATTTTAGGACGGGTTTACGAGTGCTTTATGAATAACAAAATCCTAGGAGGGAATTTTCAGACACGGGATTCTCTCATGAAATCGGACATTGAATTTTTCATAGATGATGGTGCTATTCACTTTAACTTGAAACTATGAGAGAACTAAAGGTGTAGGTACCAGAGAAACAAGGCGAAGCCTCGTGTTACCTACATCTTTCTGACCTTTCTCTTCCAAGGTTATTAGGCTTATTTTATAGATGGGGACCGACCTCGAGGTAGGAATTGTACTATTAAATATCCAAGAACTTAAAATATAATTATTAATGATTAGTTAATTAATGTTCTAAAGTATATTAGATACAGAGACTAAAACTCATGCCCTTAGAGAACAATAGATAAAGAAACCAGCAACCGAAATATCTCTTTCATGTAAGTGCTAACTGAAATAGAAACGGATAGCTCTTTTGATTTATTATGAAAATGGAGTCCAACACTCCACTTTAATTAATACCGAAATAGCTCATGAGCGGACTTCACACCTAATATACTTCCAGTGGAAATTATACAACTTGAGCGTTTGTAGAACTGGCAATAAATTATTCCCATCTAGTTTTCTAGGCACATATATTCCAGCTGCCACATGCTATTTATTGTGTCAACTACTCCCTCGACAACTCTCAACATAGTTTTGGATTCAAAATACTGGCTAATTCAGGTTTCGGATAGATTAAAATTAAATATTAAAACTTTGAAATACCTGATAACTTGACTGAATTATTCAGAGATGAGAGCCAATAAATAGAAAACATATTATTTATTTATAGCTCCGCAACAAAGGCGATTCGCTTTAATTTG
The DNA here is from genome assembly GCA_946811695.1 of Gonocerus acuteangulatus. NCBI lineage: Eukaryota > Metazoa > Arthropoda > Insecta > Hemiptera > Coreidae > Gonocerus > Gonocerus acuteangulatus. Next base: position 38,809,162 of record OX328125.1, read on the forward strand.
AACAAGAACAAAACCTATTAAAATGTCCTTGGTAAAAGGAAAAGAAAAACTAGTAATATGAAATAGAATACAATTTGAATAGATTACAAAACAATACAAAAACAAATTTAACACTTGTTAATAAAATATTCATAGATATGTTACTGAAACTTATTCCCTTTCGTTTACACTAAAATCACAGAGCATAACATTGATAAAAATATTTTTCCAGAAAATACTGATATTATGCATAAATAGAAAAAACTTTACCTTACTTCAACTTTATCTTCTTTGCATGACGCAGTTTTTTCTAGGCGATCTCTGATGGGTATCTTTCGAAAATTTGCTTATTTTTCCTTAGAGGATTCTCTAAACCCTCTGCAAAACTATATCAGATTTAATCCTTCATCACATGGTATGTAAAATTAGGATCTGGATTTAGTGGCGATCAACACGTAGGCTATTACGCCTTAGGTTTATGTTAGTGAGAAAAAATGGGTCTTTTACAATTAGTTCGCGACGTTCCTGACACAGAAAAATCGATTGGTTTCTTACTCGTAAAAAATAATAGAATTCTATTAATTTTAGCGAGTTCGATAGGCTAGAGTCGCTAAAATTAATAGAATTCAATTAATTTTAGCGAGTTCGATAGGCTGGAGTCGCTAAAATTAATAGAATTCAATTAATTTTAGCGAGTTGGATTGACTAGAGTTTTGATATCTTCTTGAGCGAGCGTAGCGAGCGGAAGCGCATAGCACTTATGCCCATAATGCTAAATAAATGTAAAATATCCAAAAAGAGAGGGAGAGAGAAAAGAAATAAAATATGTGTGCTTACAAATATCAGTATTTATGTTATCTTCATAACCTGCAAAACAGTTAACTTCAATGCCTAATAACTTTTTTCGTAGTTGATAGAATTGATTTTGATCATATTAACCTTTTTATTAATAAATATTGCTTGCCATTATCTATTATGGATTATAACCGTAGATAACGTATCAACTAGTAATAGATAACCAGCAAAGAACCTGTAAGCTAATCAGTAAGCTTATCAGGAGTAACTGTTATAAATCACTACTGCTACTTCAAAAGTAACTGGATGTGGTCTTCGCAAAAAAAAACTTTTATAATTGGCTATATTAAACAAAAAAAAACAACTCTTTAGCATCAAGATCGACCAAAAACCGTTGATGTTTTGGCGACGATCGGTTCTTTGTTGGCGCGCTTTACCGTTAACCGAGCGAGACAGGGCTTTCGCTCTCTCTTTCTGACTGTTACGCCCCGAAGTAATGTCAGCCTGATTCAACTCGATACCAATTACTTTTGTTTCGATACCGAGTAAGTATCACAAGATTGATTCGATACTATTAGTACTTGGTGTCGAAACAATAGTATCAAGTACTTACTTATAGTATTTACTAGTATCGGAACGTTCCTACCTAACCCATTCTAGGTTTAATAGCCGGACTAGTTCCCCCTACTCACCTTCATACCTCATTGCTGGAGAGCTGTAAGGTTCTTGTAGTGCGAAGATTAACGGTTTCCTAACTAAGAAAGGCCTCATCATGGAATAATGTGACCATTAATGGCTGTAAAACAAGGTCCCCTCCTCGCGGAACCACTGAAGAAGTGTAACACTACACTGCCTCTAGGAGGTAGTCGCAGTGCAGTTAGTGCATATTAAGGTAATGAACTGGATATACCGTTTCATCTAGTGTTCTTCAGGGCGGAACTCTATCAAACACCGTACATTTACTTGGCCACAACTTGGCGCGTTTATGGCTAACAGGTATTCATAATTCAAGGAAATGTCTAGCTTTACACGTAATAAAAGTACATTTACAGCATAGAAGTTCTTATACAACTTTTGCTTAAAAAATAGGCTTCGAAATTTGGGCGCTAGAGCTTCTATCTTAATCGTTTGGGGGTTGAAAGCGGGATCTCAGAAAAACGTGGCAAAGTAGAAAATAGTACTGACCAAAGCCAACGGCCATAGCCAAGTTGAGTGCACCGGTTCCCGTTTATCACCGAAGTTAAGCAACGTCGGGCGTGGCCAGTACTTGCATTGGTGATCGAACACGTGCTGGCATTGTAAAAGGGCGGCAACCAATAAATAGCCCGGCGTTAATTGCCCAAGTGTTGATACGCCGTTAAACAGACGCACAAAAAAAAATACTGACCAAACTATCTCCCTTACTGTAGGGAATCAATTATCAGTTCGATATCAGAACCTATGAGCCATCGTGGTATGGAAACATTGATTTATATTTTCAAGTTGGTTTAACGTTTTTCTTTTATTGACAATCTTTTAATTTTATTTCGGCGAATCGACACCTAGGACATTAGTGCCAGGCCCTGTAATGAAAAAACTCAACCTCCTGTAGGTGGGAATAGAACCCGCATTCCCCAACATGAGAATCTTTGGCGTTCGCCATTCCAGAAATTTTAAATTTAATTTTATCATTTGCCTTACGAATTTTATAGTATTTCTGCTTTCTACAGCTCTTTTAGTTGTAGAAAATAAATTTTCTTTTTCTTTTAATTACTACTATTATTATGAACCTTTGCACTTACTTTTACAAACGAAACATTCAGTACACAACCTATGAATATTAAAATATGTCTAAATCTCGAGAACTGACCAAGGCTTGATGCATTGATTTTGCAAATGGCGATAACTGCAGTGCAAGAACCGGACGTGGATCCGCCTCCTCACACCACATTATGTAACGGGAGACTCACCTGGCAACCCACAAGGCAGGGCTTACCAACAGAACTCTCTCAAAGTCATCCAGTAAACATAATTATATATTTGAAATAAATAACTTTATTGAGAACTAGAATTAGAAACCAAATAAGTTATATTAAAGTCAAATTACGCAAATCTGTAACTTTTCGGGTTCACAGTTTCGAACGCTTGATTTCCGAACTGTGAGTCCTAGACTGTTTTGTGCCTAAGACACTCTCCGAATCAATAATTACCTCGGTGCAAAGTTTGATCAAAATCGGACATCTGTGAGGATTTCTATAAGGAACAAACATACAGACAGACAGCTGGTAGACGTTTTTGACAGCCTACAACACTCACCGGATCAAGATTATACCTGTATGCCAAGTCATAATCGGAAATCGGTATGGATTTGTAGAAGGAACAAACAGATAAACAGACACGTGATATATATATATATATATATATATATATATATATATATATATATATATATATATAGAGAGAGAGAGAGAGAGAGAGAGAGAGAGAGAGAGAGAGTGAGAGAGAGAGATTTGTTAAATCGCGAGGCAAAATTTCTGAATTAAAAAAAAAAAGAATATTATCAGACATTACTGCCCCGTCATTGACTTAATTTTCAAATATTTATTTTTTGGACAAGCTACCTCTCCAGGGTCGGATTTGGCCACCACTAATATGTATTCTCATTTTTTTTTCTTTTTTGTTTAACGGCGTATCAACAATCGGGCTTTTAACACCAGGCTATCTCCAGGTTGCCACCCTTTTAATGCCAACAGCACATGATCGATTCAGGTACTGGCCACGCCCAACGTAGCTTAACTTCGGTGACCAACGGGAACCGGCGCCTTCCACGTGGCTATGGCCGTTGGCACTAATTTGCATTATTAAAAGAACAAACATATCATTGAATAAAAAATTTTGTCTTACAAATAACCATTACATCCGCAAATACATCCGGAAAGCCATCTATGTTTTCTTAATTCGGTTACATTGGTTATTTTCGACGATTTATCAAATACACGTCTCGTAAATTTGACTCATTTCCTTTCCACGGGTGATTATTGTGTTTTATTAGTGATGCCTTAGCCTCGTTCTTCACTCATTGCTGTCGCTAAATTCAAGACTAAGATCAGCTTTATTTTGGTTGACTAATAAGCCGTGAATATAGGAATCGGAAAACACTATTACATTAACAAAACGAGCTTCTCTGGTCGTTCCTTACTTTTGTACATATTTTCCGCAACTCCATAATGAAGCACACATTTCCACCAATTGGAAATCTCTATTTAAATCCAGAATTTGTCATCAAGGTTCTAAATGAGATGTAGTATGATAAAAAAAAACAACTTTTTTTACCACCAAAAGCACTATGCCACATTATACACCATTCCCCAAATTGTGACCGTTAGAAAGGAATATAACATTTGAATTTCAACAAAACGAACAAAATAGAAGAATAACGCATAATTAATAAATTCATTATTTAAAGTTTTCCCACAAAGAGGAGGGATTAATGATTTCATGGGCGAATCGTTCAAATAAAGATTGTAATCTAAACATTTAAAGAAAAATGCCACTAATTAACCAATTGATTATAATTCATATCACCTTGAATAATAATTTAAAAAATGAGCAAATATTCAAGAAATCTTCCTTAACTGGGTTTCAAGATCAATTATACTTAAACTAGTATTTGGTTAATATCGAGCATTTATCTGAAGATTGATGTTTGCTAATATTAATAGATCAACGGGGGAAAAAAAAGAAACACAACTTGATGTTGGGGTATAATGAAACAACATTAGCTCGGGTCTGTTTAAAAATTAATGTTTGTTCAACCTGTCAATTATATTTCAATATTGATAGTGATATCAGTTGTTTTCTAGCTCACAGTATCATTGCGATTCAATATGCTGCGAATGCCTAGATGGACAGTTATGATTATTTTCCTTACGGCACAAAGATGATTATTTTACTTACGTGTAGTGTTGTCAGTACGTTGATGCTGAATCACCTCTGTGCGTGTACACATTAATGATTGGGCGGTCCTAAGGACGGCCAGACGTACCAATTTACTGAGGGATAAAATCTTTAGTAAACACCTCCACTATCTACCTCAGCCGAGTGCTGTACCACTTAGCCACGCCCATTCATTAAGGCAATTACACTAACAAATCAAAGAAAGAGTGGACAAGTTGAAACAAATTCGTTCATCGTAGTGGACATTTGACTATGTGATTGCCCCAAATCATGAAGAATCCAGCTTGCTTGGTAGTGGAATTGCGGTAGTGGTTCGAAGCTATTGCTGAAGCCTCACAAAAATAAAATGTGTCTTAAATATTTCGGTTAAATCAAGGATAGATTATATTTCGCCCTACTACTACTTCTAATAAAACCGTTTGTCCTTATAAGATGAATGCCCATTCAAGGCGTGAAGAAGTGTTCATGAAAAGGCTCAGGAATGGTCATTCATTGCTTACACACTTCTATTTAATGCAGAGAAAGGAAAGGTCATATTGCAGGGTACGTTTCGAACTTTCCTGATTGAGAGGCGGGGAAAGAGAGAGAGTCAGGGAGAGAAAGGGTGAGAGGGGGGGGGGGGGTGAGATGGCTAAAAGGCAAGACTAAGAAGGAAGAGCAAGTAAATGGTAGGCCATCCATTGATGTCCGACCTTCCCTAAAGGATCAATACCTTTGTCAGCAGCCCATAGGGATTAACTAAGGAGGCTTTCCTTCGGAAAAACTTCATATCCTTCCAAGGTCCTGGAGTATAATCTGCATACCTGGAGATCGGAAATGCTAACATTTCCTCCACAAAAAATAAGGAACTTCCTTTATCTTGAGGTCGTCGATCTTCTCTTAACCTTTTTACATTCAAGAAAGACTACATGCTTCAAGTCCTACAGCAAATGAAAAAGCTAAGGGGGGATTATAGACATGGTCTCATGAAATTTTCTTTGCCTTACAACAACCCGTTCTCATGGCGCGTAGATGAGTAGAATAAACGCGTTTCAGGATCGTAGACTAATCTTATAGAACCAATAATGATCCTCTTAGCAGAGAATTTGGCGATAATGTAACTTCAGACATTTGTAACATCGCTTTATGTCAAATACTGTGCCATTTTAAATCGCCCTAAACTAGATTTGGTGTCCTAAGTACAATTCCCAATACTAGGTATGCATAGATTTGGGAAATCCAGCTAGGGTATTCGAGTCGACCCGTCCTAAAAAGTGCAAAACGTAGTCCCAGCTTGTGGAATCGTACAGTCCAAATCATATAAATATACCTTATCAATTGTATGGTTTCATCTTACATCTTTAGAAAGATATTCCCATCTCCGAAAGAATGTCTCAGCAAAAGATTTTATAAGAGCTGAAACGCCCGAGTTACAACTAAAATGTACCTGTGTTTCTCCAGCCTTAGGTTGGTCTAAGAAATCGTTGGGTTTCGGCTAAGAAAACAATCAATTTTTTTGGAAAAGCTAAAATTTGACGTTTCGGCGTGCTTTTTGGCAGCTTTCTCAGCCATACATGCCTGGGAGTGGAGAACGACCAAAGATTCCAGTTAGTTGACCATAAGGTAAATGAATAACCACACTTAACTTATGGTCACCTTCCTGGAAGTTTGCTAAAGAGCATACCAAAACGTTCTATTATACATTTTTTTTTTTTTTTTTTTTTTTTTTCAAAAATCTATTTGTTTCTTAGCTGAAAAACAAATATTCCTTTGAGATTGAAATAATAATTCATACTGTTATAATGCCATAATGTTAGTACAAAACAATATTTTGTAAATGCTTAATTTCTAAAGCCAGTTTTAAATTGCATCATAATTTAATAATGAGTAGCAAGTTTCATAGATACAAACAATCGCCAATTGAACGATTTCATCACAGCGATAGCTGATCCTGAAAACCCCGTGAATAATATGTAATAATAAATTCTCTAAACTAATAAAGGAAAACTATTATTTTTCCAATAAACTTATAATTAATCAATAAAGAAGAGTAAGTGTAGATAATTTTTTTTTTTTGCGTTAGAATAAAGTTAATTGCTTATCTCGTGTCTGTCTTCCGACTTGACAGTGAAGGAGGCCTATAATTGGCTGTCAACCTTACTGGACGAGGGTAGCCGAAGGGAGGGAGGGGTCTATAGAGTCAGGGAAATGGTTGGTTGGGTCCGCAAGATTCTCTCTAAACGTTCGAGGTAGACATTTATTTTCACGGATCGATATTACTGCTTTTGTGAAAAGATTTATAAAGCGGTTTACAAACTTCATGCTTTGGTATAGAGGAGTAAGGCCTTACCACCTGCCGAAAGTTACCAAAGATACGCCAACAACTAGTCTTGGTCACCTAAAAGTTTTCTTGGTGTTCCTCCATCCCCTAGGCACTTATTGCTGAAGAGGGCTACCAAAGAGCATGCCGAAACGTTCAAAATATAGATTTTTTCTGAAAATCTGACTTTTTCTCTTAGTTGAATCCCAACCATTCCTTGAATTATTTATTTTTTATTTTTTTTTATAGAGCTCGCATATGTAGCGACTCGCTCTTATCCAGATGTTCGCAAGTATTTGCAGTTATTCTTGTAAACAAAAGGTAAACAAGTTTAGAGCAACTAAGAAAAAACAAATAAATAAAAAGTGTAAACATTTTACACTATTGAATTATTCCAAAATTTAGAAAGAGGTAATACGTGAATATGTATTACACATTTTAGGTTTTAAAAAACTGTGTCTATTACGCAACTTCACGTTAAGTCATACATATTTTTATAGATTTTATAATGCGTATATTTTAAATGTAATTGTAAATGTTTGTATCTTTAAGGTAAGTGAGTATTGTTTTTATGTGTGGACTATTTTCCGTCAAGAGTTCATTCATGTCGTTTGGTAGATTTAATCCGTCGCGTTTTTTGCAGTCAGTTAGTATGCGTTTTATAGTCAAGTTTCTAGTGCAAATGTCACAAACTGGTCCGTTCTGTCTCGTCATTAAATGGCGATGTGTCAGTAACGTATGCCCGATACGCAGTCGAGTACGAAAGTACGCCGGATACGTTTACCTACGGATCTTGAAACAAGAAAAACCTCTGCTGCAGGCGGCACTCATACATGACATATTATTACCCAAGATAGTTCTGATCATTTTGGCGGAAACTAATTAATATTTTGACCACATACACACAGACTAATTTACAAGTAAATGTTAATTGAAAAACATTACATTTAAAACATATCCAACTTTTTTTGTATTGAAAATCCTTCCTCCTTTCAAAATGTTAAGCTTATAGGATCAGCCTAATAACGCTTCATTTAATCTCGTATGCCAAGAAAATACCATTCTTTGAACTTTGCTGTGTGTTTCTATCGCCAAGAAAAAGGGTCCTATTTTGATGAGATTTGGTGCAAAAACATTTTATGTATGTATATATATATATATATATATATATATATATATATATATATATATATATATATATAATATGCGTCCGCAAACAAACCAATAAATAAATCAGTTCCGCAAAAATCCACAAAGGCCCAGAGGCAGACACTGTAGATCTGTATCCAATTGCGGACCACATGGCAGGGACAGTAGGTGCATAGTTTGATCAGAACTATGCTCCGGCCTCCTGATTTTCTCCTTTGCCGGAACCCATTAAAAAATACCGAATGAATGAGCGGCCGAAAACGTTTATCCAGAAACATTTCCTACAAAGCAAATGAGTGGACAGCAGCGTAATTATGATGTAGATAAGGACCCAAACAAAATTTTACCGTGACCAACTGAAAGAGGAAAGCTTTAGACGGAGGCAAAGAATGGCCTAGGATGGCAAAGAATTTTTGGAGAGAACGAAGTTTCTCTAGGATTATAGAGGTGGATAAGTAAGTATATAAATACATACATGATCGCATTGTATCCTATCTAAATATCTTTCAAAATTGAATTTAACAATGACCCATAGTTTTGTAAACAGTATAAACACATGTGAATATCATAAGTACACAAACACCCCGGGAAGTGATAGGACTTCGAGTAGGTGGCGTTATGCCTACAGAGGGAAAGCTAGATAAGAAGAGCTCTTTTCCCTTATCGTGACACATAAACTTCAAGAGGATTATCAGCACTATCATATCCAAGTAGGAAACCCTCCTACTTGCTGTTCGTAATGTGCTTCAGCTTTAGGGCTGTATGCCGAGGAGTACGGCACATAAGGCCCTATCCTTACATCTGGGACGCACTTATGTTAACGGGCTTTCTATAAAGTGTACTATATGTCCTTAGTGTTTGCATACCGTAGTGCCAAACCAAGAGGATGTGGTGTCGGTAAACACACATATTCCTGAGAATGTACAACCAATGCATATGAATTATTCTCCTTTTCTCTTTCAAAACAACTTTTAACGGTAGTAGGAAGAAACGTCCTAAAATCTGAATTTGACTTATTCTATTATTTTTCTTTTATGGTTCCGCTCCGAAAGTTTATAGATTTAAAATCATCTTAGTTCATACAAAATATTTTATTTTAGTTTTAATCGCGTTTTAGTTGCCTAAAACTATTCAAAGTTCTAAATTGTTAGTATTCCATACCCCCGAAATGGTGCCAGCCCCCTCCCCCCCCCCGAAATTATTTCCTAAATGCGCCCATAAAGGCCACCTGGAAGTGTTACATAGTAAGAAACCCACCGTTGGTATTATACATTATTTCCAAGTTACAAATAGCATAACTCTGACAACCTGAGATACTTAAAAATAAAACAGAAACCTTTTTATTGTGGTCCAAAGGTAAGCAATGGAAATGACGATTAGTTTAGACTCCAAATAATTCCTCTAATTCCCATTGTTTTATGGAATATGATTGCTATCAAACATTCACCATCAAATATGGTTAATCTTAGGTTTATGAAGCGTTATTACTCGACAACCGTCCCTGATTGATTTACATTGACGTCATAAGCGGACCCCCACAAAACGGATGAAGGAAACGCGCTAGAAGAGCCACAAATTTACAAAACCTTCTGTAATGCAGATACTGGTAAAAGGTGTGGCCAGAGCCGACTGCATTCCTCCCCTAACCCTACTCGGAAAGGAATGCACGTGACTCACACTTTCTGCAGAATGCAGCGGAGGGAGAGGGGGATCTGAACCCTCTCCGTACTCTCCCCTCACATTGTCTCTGCGAATTTTAATTATTTCAATCCTTTAGAATTGGGAGCTTCGGAAGCCCAAGAATCCAATTCAAATCAACGTACAAAGGCAAAGGAAGGCTAAGAAATGGAGGTGTCCTGATCTAACAAGGAGAGAAGTGTCAAAGTTAGCAACCCATAGCGTGAGTGGTTATCAGTTTCAAACCGAAAGAACAAAACATTAAAATATATCTCTTAAGGAAATTAAATGATCCAATGATGATACGTAATATTATTCTATTCATACAAATACTTGTAACGCAGAAGGTCTATACAAATAAAAAATTTGACTTGCAGGGACTCATCTTTGAACGTTATCCCTAGCGCCATTTGGAAAGCCTGGAAGGGATACTTAACGTTGTTTATAATGATGTTTTTCATTCCTCATAGCAGTAAAATAAATTTTTCTGTATAACAAGGTGGTCTCAACATCGGTTCCATGCGAGTGCTTATTTTCCAATGCCAGAGCAACAATGTCGCAAACAAGGAATGTCTCCAATATTCCTAGAGCAGATACTATTTTTGGGCAATCTTGATGCTAAAGAGTTTTTTGTTCAATATAATTAATAATAAAAGATAATTTTTGTTAATTAAATAAAAAATAGTTAATTAATTACTTTCCATTAATTTTTATCCACACAAATTATTGTCATTTAAGATTTGCTACGTAAGATTCATTACAAAAAATCCGAAGGTATCGATATGAGTAAGTATCGATACATTAGGAGTATTTGTATGTGTAGTGTCGAAAAATGAACGAGAAGGTATCGGTACTTTGATGGTATCGGAACAATCCTCATAGCAGTAAAATAAATTTGTCAGTAAAACAAGGTAAGTAAACGAAAAACCTCCTTGTATTACTTGTGGTTTTTCGAGCGGAAGTCACGGAAGTGGATTGACTAATTTCCGCTCCTGTAAGCTTTCTTAGCACCTAAAATTTCACAATTTATTCAAGATTTAATTGTAGCAGGTGTGTCAATTTTTCACAAATTAATAACTATTTCATTTTTTCCTAATGATAGACCAAAGATTTGAACGATATTGAAACGCCCTATTGTGACTAAGTTTCTGCAAGTCGGATTTTATAATATACTAGCTGTTACCCAGTATGCCATGCTACACCTAATTTTTGTCTATGGCTCTCCCCGTATCAAGATCTACCTAGTTGTCTATACCCAGCTACGAAAATCGGTCAAACGATGTGAATTTGTTTTAGTTCATAATGATACCCGGCAGAGGCCAGCACAACAGCACTTCATTTAACAGCCGACAGAGGCCAGTAGTTGTCGATTCAAAATGGCCGTCACAATCTGAATGGTTCAGTGTAGCCAATTTTTCTTGAACAAAACATTTGATCTTTTGACCAAATTTTGAAATTTGACTATTTTGACCTAGCCTAGGAGATTTCTCGTATCAAGACCTACGTGCCACGTTTGGTCAAAATCGGTCAAACAGTGTAGATTTGTATAAGGAACAAACAAATAAATAAATAAACAGAAAAACAGACAGACGCGTGATTTTTATATATATATATATATATATATATATATATATATATATATATATATATATATATGTTTGGCATTTGTGCAAATAATTTTGCCGTATTGATTATAGTTACATTCGTTCTGTTAGTTTGCACATTGCTATTAGTATTTCACTAAAAAATTGGAAAAATAAAAAATAACTACTAAAGGAATATGCAATATTAACAGGAGGAAATGCTTACGGGAGAAAATACTACATGATGCACAACTATAACAAGAAGGTCTTGGAAGATGAAAGGATTAGGCGGTGTACTTACGGTTTCTTCTCGGAACCACCGCACAGAACCCTCTACCAAGAAAAGCACCTTTTCTACAACGCTCTCCCACCCATGGGCTTCCAGGAACAATGCACACATTCATCATACAACGCAGTCAATGCTTTACGGCAGACAGCTTAGTGGCTTCCTCTTCTTTTATTCATTGCTCCATGAGTCATGATTTGTTCTCTGTCTTAGGGTAGCCGTAGAGAGAGGAAAGAGAATAGCGAAAAACGTTTCTGCGCCGAATGAGTTGAAATTTTTGCTATGCTCCCCCCACCTTGGAAATTGAGGAACTTAAGGACTGACTTGAAAGATGTTGAAGGTCCATCAGGAGTTGATGCATCTCCCAAAACAACAAGCATCAGTGTCTTCAGTGGTTTTGGCATCTTCCCCCGTTAGGCACTAACTGCCACATGAACTTTACCCAGTTGGTAGCCCAAATCAAAGAGAACATTTTTTCTGGGGCACTTTTCAGGCCATTTTGTCACTTGAAAAGCCTTAACATAAAAGTGATCGACCCCTGAAGATTTATCGGATGTGCGAAAATCCGTTAACTACATCGTAGGGTCAAAAAATTCCCCATAACTGGGGACGTTCCAAAACTAGTAAATACGAGTAGGTACTCGATACTGTTCATTCGATACCAAATACTAATACTATCGAATTAATTTTGCGATACTTACTCTTTATTCGTGGAAGGTTATCCTTCCCAAGTTGAGACTGAAGTTGTGAATTGATGCATATTCCCCTTGAAGAGGTGCCAAACATGTAGGGAAGTTAAATAAAAACTGTAAAAGTGTGTGGTGTAGTATTACTCACCTTCCGCCTTTTTCGACAATTTTCTAAATTCGAGCAAAAGGTCAGTTAATAATTAATTATACAACTAATTATACTTAAATAGTGGGGACGCGGACACCCTGATGGTCGCTATCACTCTTGGTCATCCATTTGGGTTTAGTGAATATCCTACACCGTTAGTGGGGAGCTTGCCCTAATACTGTCAGTAAAAGAATGTTTTGTCTTAGAGAACACTGTTAAAAAAGTCTTCTATTCTTTGTATGTTTTTATTTTGTATTTATTTTAAATCTGTTTGAAAGGCAGCTAAGATCGTCATAGCTCCCATCAGGATGTCATGTTCTCCTATCTTGATTGACTGTCATTGGTCCCAGCCTACATTCTTAGAATGTTTCCAGTCCATATTGGACATTCTCTAAACAATTCATGGTCTCGATAAGATAGAGCATCCCGTCCCTTCCATTTGGTTCTTATTTTAAGTAGGCTAGTCACGAGTTGATAACGTCGACATTTAGTCCAGCATCACTTCAAGGAGTTACGATATTCGACGGAAATTTTTAGGGGGGTAAGGGTTTTTGATCTCAGACTGAGGCGATTTCTGGGCCTAAGAAGAAGCAAAAAATCTACTTAAACAAGAGGGGGTAGGTGTGGCGAATATTTCTTAGAGGTACAACACTCCGATAGTTCACTGGATATCCATCCTCGTTCACACATTGATAAAGGAAGGGTTCAACTCGAGAAGCACCTTGAGAGAAAAAGGGCGAATCTGACAAATCTACTTTTTTTTTTTCTTTTATTTTCTCAGTCAGAAATATAAAGGTGACACGACGCTTCGCCTGGTTTCTCCGGTTCGCTTTTACTTCTCTAACAATTGCATGTTAAAGTCAATAGCACTATTATTCATGAAAAACGAAATGTCCCATTTCAAGGGTGAATCCTGGGTCTGAAACTCCCCTTTTTGCATTTTGTTACCCATAATTCACGCTTAAAAAATATAATTAAAACAATGGACTTAGACTGCATACTTCTTCAATCAAGTTTATGAAGCAGCATTCCATAGAGTAAACATTCGCCTTTTTTTTTAAAGCATATTAGCCACATGCGCCTTGATCGGTGTGCCCACATTCGCCCTTTTTTTTAAAGCATATCAGCCACATGCGCCTTGATCGGTGTGCCCACATTCGCCTTTTTTTTTAAAGCATATCAGCCACATGCGCCTTGATCGGTGTGCCCACATTCGCCTTTTTTTTAAAGCATATCAGCCACATGCGCCTTGATCGGTGTGCCCACATTCGCCTTTGCTATCCATAAGCATTACTAGATCTTTGACTTCGATTTCCCAACATCCGGAATCCTTGATCCGCACTTTCTCTTCCTAGGTCCAGATATTGTGTCGGAGACAATTTGAGGTGACAGAAACAATATAGACACAGTTCTAGCTCTCATAGGAAAGCGTTTCCCCTTATTTAATAGACCAAAACGACATTGTCAAAATGTGAAAGAAGAAAGCCATTACATTCTAATAAAATGAATTTAAAGAAATCCTTTGTAAAAAAATTTCATTTTTGCGACCTTTTTCATTTCTCAAATCAAATCTTAAGGTTTCAGAAAAAGATTAGCAATCTTGTTTTATGAAGATTTCATTTCCATTATGTTCTTCCCAAATAATGATCTTCGAATAGTTAAATCTTCTTTCTAAAAGTAGAATGTATTTCTATAGGGAGAAAACACGCTGTTGATTTCGGCCTGATGATCACCTTTGAAATTCCCCTTGGCTTTGAAATTCCCCTCCTAGCATTTAGTAAACAATAAATCACACGTAAAAATTTTAATTAAAACATTGAATTTCAATTGCATACTTTGACAATGAGGTTTATGAATCAGCAGTCCATAGAGTAAATATTCGCTATTTTTCCCTTTTTTTTTTTCAATGCATGTCAGCCACATGCGCCCTAACTCAGCCACATGCGTCATAACTTTAGGAGTTTATTCCGCATCTCACTTGTAGTTCAGAGGCGCAAAAATGAGCGTTCTATCTGAAAATGTAGAGGAGCAACTCAAACTTTTGTCTTTTTTAAAAACTACTGGCTTTTTTTTAAGAAAAACTGAGGTTTCCGAATTTGTGATCTCTCCATCATAAATAAATACCACATTTTCAGAATCTACATTAAATTTCCAATAAGAAACGCCCATTATTGAAATATTATCATGTAAATTAAGAGCTATATTAAAAGCCATTTAAATGAGAATGTTTCACATTAGTGTTTTATTAAATTATTCAACATTTTCTTAATCACCTATTGTTAGACTTAGAGGTTTGCTTCCGCCTCAAAAGTTGCATTATTTATTAAGCTTCAAAATGGTACCTCGTAATATAAGAAAAAATTCGGAATCACAAATTCCGAAACCTCAGTTTTTATTAAAAAAAACCAGTAGTTTTTAAAAAAGACAAACGTTTGAGTAGCTCCGCTACATTTTCACATAGAACGTTCATTTTTCGCCCCTGAACTACAAATGGAATGCAGAGTAAACTTCTAAAGTTATGAGATCTCAATGTGGGACACCCTGTATATATATATACATATTTATCTGTTCGATTTTTATAGTCTTCCAAAATGGTCGTAATTCGACTTTTGGCTCAACAATACTTCATTTAAAAAGATAGGGAATCAGCAGAAAAATCATAACGCTTACTGTTATTAGGCGTTAGGCACGCTTAGAATAGATATTTTGATATAGACCGGCGATATCTTAAATCGTTTTTGATATAAAAAAAAAAAAATATTGAATTATTATTTCGGTTACTCAAAAGTCGGAATATACTTAACACCTTTGAAATTCAACCAAACAGAAAAAAAAAATAATTTTAGATATGATTAAGAGTAGCGAAAGTATTAAGAATAAAAATGTTGGGTCCACCTTGGTACTTGATTACCGCATTGGATTCTCATGCGGGATATGTGGGTTCGAATCCTGCCTGCAAAAGGTTGAGTTTCTTCATATCTATGCCCGATCCCTGCTGCACCATGGATGTTTAGGAAGGGTGGGAAAAAAAGAATTCATTTTTCTAAATAACTGTATATTTTCATAAATATCTATAAAACGATTAAAAAATCGTTGTATTCGGAAAATCGAAGCGTAATCAATTTCCTATAAAAAACATACACCGCGAAATACTCACAGATTCTAGTCAAAGCTTTCCAAATATTACCAAATATAATCATTACTAGCTGAAAGCCCGTGCTTCGTCACGGCAGATAAGTAGTTATTTTATTACGTTAAATAATGTATCATTAAAATTAACGCTACTATATAATTGTTTGCAGTTTATTATAGCCCAGTTCCCGTCATGCTATATGTTATACATCAATTGATAAGTAATCAAAGAATAATGTTTCTGGACATTGGTGCGCTCCGTACCAGTGTCAAGAAGCAGATAACCTAGAGGTAACCCGTCATCTATAGTTTACCAGCAACAGGAGTTTAAGGGTTCGGTATATTATTACCTCGGATAGACCGTCACCAGGTACATGGTAAACTCTATGAGGGACAGAATCACAGTTTATTTCTAGTAATTCAAGGTCTGCCATCATGGTTGAAATGAACCGCAAATAAAAATAATATTATGAAATAAATACAGTACGCTAACAGCTGACCTGTTGTCATAGCAACTGCTCTCTAACCAAATAAAAATTCAATCCCCTCTAAAAATACTTAAAAATTTGAAAATAAAAAAAAAAAACTTTATTAGCGAGTGTTTACGTTCTGAGAGGAGTGGGCAAAATTTCAAAATATTTCTGTCGAGTGGTTTGGGCTGGGCGACGATAGGTCAGTGAGTCAGTGGTATTTGACAAATATATAGTAGATATGGAAAAAAATGTAATATAACGCCATACCCTGTATCATAAAGATTTTTAGGACTTTCCTTCCCCTAGGAAGTATTCGTGTGGCCAAGAAATACCCTAATTTAAGGGTGGATACTTATCATTCCTACATGATTGGGTTTGAACACGAAAGAGCCACGCTGCCCCCCCCCCCCCCGTCAAGAAATATTTGTTAATTTACACTTTCTTACTAGAATTAATGGGAACGCTGAGAAAAAATAAATCTTCACGAGCAATTTGTTAACACGCAGGACATCCGCTAGATATAATATTTAGTATGCTGAATAAAAGATACTATTTCCTAGGATATTCATAATTTTATTTGTTTGTTTTATCCTAAATAATGACCTAATTACAACAACTAATGACAGGCCTGTTAAATAAATGACTAAGGAAAACGAATTCACTTAAGAAACTCCTTATCAAACATTTAGTAATTTGACAGCGTGGAAATAATGATTGTTGATAAAACTAAATTTTAAAATAAAAATTATTTTTTATTGCTGTATTATATAAATCTATTATTTTATGGCTATAAAGTACTAGAAAATATTAAATTTAATAAAATTGTTGTATACGTGTTTGATCCGAATAAAATAAAACTCTATTTTAAAACCAGAGTCCAATTAAAATAATAAATAAAATATAGAAAGGTCAAATAAATTAGGCAATGTAAATGAATCCAGAAATAAATTATTCATTTATAATAGGAAACAAGGTTCTGTGTATTTTAAAACTTGGGATTTGATGAATGTTTGTTACTAAATTAACAAGAAATCAGATGTGAATAATGATTAATTGATTATTTGGCCGCAAAATCGTGGTCATCCTTTCTTAGATTAATTGACTATATTTTCCAAACGACTATGTGTAATTGTACTATTTATTTGTACTTTTGTAACTCAGCAACATCTTCGAGATTCACCACAGAAACAGTTATTTTATAATAACAGTAATTGTAAATTAAAAATTAATGTATAAATATAAATGTATGAACACTAAAATAATATTTATTTAATTTTGTTTTAATTCATTTAAAATCTGTACAATTATAAGTACAATAATTAATTGTGCTGGCCTAAGTATACATTATCGGCACTTCCTCATATATCTAAACATTTTTATTTTTGCTGTTTTTAACTGTTGTTATGTAGCTGGTCACGGGGCCAAAATCTCTTAAGCCTCCTGGGAAGGTCTCTAGGATGGGTCTGAGTGGAAAGGGATTGACCTCTAGGATTTGGGTGGGATGACAATTTGGAATGAAAGGTTAGGAATCGGGATTTGGCGAGGTCGTTTTTATTTAAATGACCCTACTTTGCTTAAATATCTAAAAACATCGCCTATAAATTGGCTCTAACAATAGCTGTTTTAGATTTGTTGTACGGACAAACCTTTAAGCCTTAGGGGGCACCTACATAGGACCTCGCCTCAAGGATGTCTCTTTCACAGAATTTCTTGAGGTTTAGACTGCGCAGTAGAAATCTTGAAATTTTTCCTCTCTGAGTATGGGCACCCTTAACTGTCTGCAAGCGGACTGTTCTTTCTTTTTCATTAAATATGAGCGAGTTGGTAAACTACAAATTGTAATTAATTAATACAACTAGTCTATATTAATACAGTCCTCTTTTCAAGAAGTCTTGATGAAAGAGTGTACTCCTTTTCAGATAGTTTCATTTTTTCGACCGAGATTGTAATGAATATCGCTGGATTGAAAGCGCATTTTCTAATTTCAGCAGGAGCATAAAGTGTAGATTGAGATAATCCTAGGGAATATATTGAAGGCATAAATAAAACATGAACAAACCAGCCCAGTAAAGCAGTCGACTTTCCCATTTCAACTTAAGTAAGTTGTGCCTTATCCCTTGAAGAGACTGGGTAGACCAGCTGGGCAAACCAGACTGGATCTATATATACTGCAAAGGCCCGTTAACTCTGATAGCACTGTCTGATAGCTGTCGGCCTTTCTCTGCGTTCAATGTACTCCTCAGTCATAAGGAGGCAGCATCGGTGGTTCAGGATCTAAAATAAATCACAGGAAAATTCAACTCAATAACAAGCATTTTCTTCAATTTAAATTTATTGCTCTTGACAAGAATTCCGGAGGCGCAATCGGCTTATCATCAACAAATCATTATTTGTTGAAGAAAGATTGCAGTATACAGTGAAAATTAAAGGAAACATTGACGGATAGATATTCGACTTTTAAAGATCTTGTAGATAGTCCAGGGCGCATCTGTTTTGAGCTTGATGGTGAGAGAGGACACACTATTTTTTGCTAGAATATCTTCGGAGCAACTCACAGTTTTAACAAAGCATAACTGTAGCTGCTATATGTTGAATATTATGTAGGAGTATCAGTCTATGATGATGCTTCTGAGATATGGCTACAAAGTGCTCTGTATGCTACTTAATCTTGTTGCCCCTAATTATTTCAACTGATTTTTTGTTCTTCTTTCGCTCCCAAGACGTCAAAAGATTTGAAATACAATTTCCTATAATGTTCTATCATTTAAAATAGTAAAATTTATTCGCTAATTTCCTAAATAAAAATTAGTATGAATAAAGGGTAACAAATGGACATTTTTATGACCTATTTTTTCGGCGTCTAAAGCCTTTAGGACCTTCAAATTCGAAGAGCAAAATGTTGATTATATTCGCAGATCTTTTGAAGACTTGGGGAAAGTCTCTAGTGTTCATACGTTCGGAGTTAAGAGTGAGTGACGAACAAAAAATGAGGATTTTTATTTTCATATTATTATTTATTTATTTATACTGAGTTCCGCGACAGAGGTCAGTTGGTAGTTAAGTGGTAGTCAGTTGGTTAAAAAATTAACAAATCTAACAAAAATTATTGAAGAAACGAAAATAATATACAATAAAAATAAAATAGAATAAAATATTTCAATTAAAAATGACATATAATTATACTTTCGAGTAAATGTGTGTATATTATAAATGTGTTAGAAGTATTTGAACGTACTGACTACCTTCTGTCAGTATGTCATGTAAGTCATGAGGAATTGATAAGCTGCTGCGTTTTCTACAGTCCGTCAGGAAATGTTTTACAGTTAATGTCCTGTTGCATAGTCTACAAGTTGGCCTTTCTTTTCTCTCCAGTAAGTATGAGTATCCAATCCGAAGGCTGTATAAAATTACTTCGTCTTGTCGAATGAATGATTCTGTTGCCCAGGCTTTTGTCGTGTTCTTAATTTCTCTTAATTCACATTCACCCTTTAACCAATTTTCTTCCCATCCATACAGTGTGTTAGTGTGTATGGTGTTGCTCAAGTCAGATGTCGTCATGGTGTTTACGTTAGGTACAGGTCGGTTGGTAGCTAGTTTCTTCCCATCCATACAGTGTGTTAGTGTGTATGGTGTTGCTCAAGTCAGATGTCGTCATGGTGTTTACGTCAGGTACAGGTCGGTTGGTAGCTAGTTTCTTCCCATCCATACAGTGTGTTAGTTTGTATGGTGTTGCTCAAGTCAGATGTCGTCATGGTGTTTACGTTAGGTACAGGTCGGTTGGTAGCTAGTTTCTTCCCATCCATACAGTGTGTTAGTGTGTATGGTGTTGCTCAAGTCAGATGTCGTCATGGTGTTTACGTCAGGTACAGGTCGGTTGGTAGCTAGTTTCTTCCCATCCATACAGTGTGTTAGTTTGTATGGTGTTGCTCAAGTCAGATGTCGTCATGGTGTTTACGTCAGGTACAGGTCGGTTGGTAGCTAGTTTCTTCCCATCCATACAGTGTGTTAGTTTGTATGGTGTTGCTCAAGTCAGATGGCGTCATGGTGTTTACGTCAGGTACAGGTCGGTTGGTAGCTAGTTTCTTCCCATCCATACAGTGTGTTAGTGTGTATGGTGTTGCTCAAGTCAGATGTAGTCATGGTGTTTACGTCAGGTACAGGTCGGTTGGTAGCTAGTTTCTTCCCATCCATACAGTGTGTTAGTGTGTATGGTGTTGCTCAAGTCAGATGTCGTCATGGTGTTTACGTCAGGTACAGGTCGGTTGGTAGCTAGTTTCTTCCCATCCATACAGTGTGTTAGTTTGTATGGCGTTGCTCAAGTCAGATGTCGTCATGGTGTTTACGTCAGGTACAGGTCGGTTGGTAGCTAGTTTCTTCCCATCCATACAGTGTGTTAGTGTGTATGGTGTTGCTCAAGTCAGATGTCGTCATGGTGTTTACGTCAGGTACAGGTCGGTTGGTAGCTAGTTTCTTCCCATCCATACAGTGTGTTAGTGTGTATGGTGTTGCTCAAGTCAGATGTCGTCATGGTGTTTACGTCAGGTACAGGTCGGTTGGTAGCTAGTTTCTTCCCATCCATACAGTGTGTTAGTTTGTATGGTGTTGCTCAAGTCAGATGGCGTCATGGTGTTTACGTCAGGTACAGGTCGGTTGGTAGCTAGTTTCTTCCCATCCATACAGTATGTTAGTGTGTATGGTGTTGCTCAAGTCAGATGTAGTCATGGTGTTTACGTCAGGTACAGGTCGGTTGGTAGCTAGTTTCTTCCCATCCATACAGTGTGTTAGTGTGTATGGTGTTGCTCAAGTCAGATGTCGTCATGGTGTTTACGTCAGGTACAGGTCGGTTGGTAGCTAGTTTCTTCCCATCCATACAGTGTGTTAGTTTGTATGGTGTTGCTCAAGTCAGATGGCGTCATGGTGTTTACGTCAGGTACAGGTCGGTTGGTAGCTAGTTTCTTCCCATCCATACAGTGTGTTAGTGTGTATGGTGTTGCTCAAGTCAGATGTAGTCATGGTGTTTACGTCAAATACAGGTCGGTTGGTAGCTAGTTTCTTCCCATCCATACAGTGTGTTAGTTTGTATGGTGTTGCTCAAGTCAGATGTCGTCATGGTGTTTACGTCAGGTACAGGTCGGTTGGTAGCTAGTTTCTTCCCATCCATACAGTGTGTTAGTTTGTATGGTGTTGCTCAAGTCAGATGGCGTCATGGTGTTTACGTCAGGTACAGGTCGGTTGGTAGCTAGTTTCTTCCCATCCATACAGTTTGTTAGTTTGTATGGTGTTGCTCAAGTCAGATGTAGTCATGGTGTTTACGTCAGGTACAGGTCGGTTGGTAGCTAGTTTCTTCCCATCCATACAGTGTGTTAGTGTGTATGGTGTTGCTCAAGTCAGATGGCGTCATGGTGTTTACGTCAGGTACAGGTCGGTTGGTAGCTAGTTTCTTCCCATCCATACAGTTTGTTAGTTTGTATGGTGTTGCTCAAGTCAGATGTCGTCATGGTGTTTACGTCAGGTACAGGTCGGTTGGTAGCTAGTTTTTCCTGTAAGTACACATTTGCACTCATTTTTGTTTTCGTGCCCAGGTAGCCAAAGGAGAATAAGATGTGTTTTTACTTTGTAGAATGTTTATTTGTGAACATATGCTTTGGAGAATAGGATGTGTACCGTAAAAACCTAAAGCGTTATCATGTACAAAGAAATAGAAATTAAAAAAAAAAGTTCCAGGAATCTTTCGATTTACCTCAATTTCTATGTTTTGGGTTGTTAAGTGGGAGATATTCCCGCAAAAACTAGCGTGGTAATTTCACCTCGACACTTCCGAGTTCCCCAAATATTGAAGCCATGATGAGCATGTGTTGACTGATGAGTAAGTTAGTGCCACACAGAAGTGGACGTCCGTGATTTTAACCATCTGCTCTGGCAGATCTGAGTCAGCAGAACACCGAAAATCGAGCGAGGTATTCCGGTAGCAAACCTGAATGTAGCTTTATTTAAATTATTCCATAAAGCTGAAGAACGGGTGTTCTCCTTGCATTGGTTTTCTCTTCGCCAAAGAGGTTGCAGCGCCCACGGCTACTCCAGAACCCAGACTCAATACTTCACCCATGCAGAGCACCTGGGACGTCATATAGTCCAGCAAATGTTTATCCTGCCTGCAGACTCAAGAAAAATTTTAGTTATCACTTTCGTTTAACAAGAGTAAATTCTTTTCTACTTGTTAACCCTATTTTAGGAGACAACTGTTAGTTATTGTTATTATTATATATAATATATATATATATGTATATATATATATATATATATATATATATATATATATATATATATATATATTATGAATAAAACACGTTTGGTATTCCTTAGTTGAAGTAACACACTATTAGCACCGCTCTACCATTTTCCCAAGTTCGTAATAACACCTTTAAAAGACAATGTTGAATAATAAACCAGAAAATGGTAAATTTCATCTTCCAAATTGTCAATAAAGGAGGGTAAATATTTGTAGTGGTTTTATATTTTTTGAAAATTATCTCCTTTTTTTAAGGTGTGCCAACCTTACGGTCACTAATGCCATCGAATAAAATTTTCATTATATTTGGTGGTGGCATATGTTTCTCATTTATTTTGAATTTATTAATTGATTAAATCAGCTATTGAATTTTATTGAATTATTCTCCTTATGACTTATAGTGATCCTGGTTTATTTGGCTTACTTTACTTACTATTAATATTATTTCCACGGTTAAAGATACAAGCATACAAAGAAGTGCGCGAACATATACACACAAACAAACTATTATAAAAACTCACAACCCACTCACATAAGCAAACCCACATCCATTCAACCTCATTCCTATATGTTCAAACACAGACAAAAACACACTCACCATGCACTATTCTACGATTATTTAACTAACCGTACGTTTTTGGATTTTATTTATAAGTCCCGTTTTGCCTATGAAGTTTAATAGCTTTCTCACGTTATCACCAGGATCTCCAAGGATTTCATCAATAATGACTGATAACTATAACTCTTCTCTAATTGACTCATTTATTCGGCATTCTGTAGATAAATGTTTTACTGGTATTTGAACGTTGCATGATTCAGAGATTGGGGTGGTTCTTTGGAAAAAGAGGATTGAATGTATTAATCTTGTTTGGCCAATCCGTAATCGACTGAAGGTATCTTCATTTTTTCTATTGATGTTGATTTGATATTTGACCTTTAATTATTCCAAACTGAAATGTATAACAATTTTTTTTAGAGGCCTAAAAGGGCGTTTGCCTAAAATAGAAGGCTATTTGTAACAGGTGAATGACTTCCAATAATAAGGAAAGTCCTACAAAAATTCAACATTTTAAAATGAAACAATATCACTTTTTAACAACAAAAAAATCAGTTAAAAGAGAAAAAAGTAATTAGAAACAAAGTGATAAATATTTATGACGAATTTCTTGCTGAATATTTAAAAGGAAATATATGCAAGAGGAAGCTTCTAAAAAACTTTCCTAAAACTGATAGCGTTATCTTCGATAATAGCTCAAACGAGCGGTTCAAGGCGCCTTTTAATTGTAGAGGTACACGAGTGGCTTTCTGAAGGCAACTGAAGGAAAAACTTTTATTTCTTATTACAGCATTCAAATTTCGTTTAACATTTCACGGGGACCTCCTAACCTTCCAAATAGTAAATGGCTGGCCTTGTTGCCACCAACTAAATTAGAGAAAAGAAATAATCCTAGCGCAGATAAGAATAGGCCAGACATTTTTAAAATAAGCTTGCTTATTCTTTATACAAAAAAAAACCTAAATGTCCTTTCCGTTGTGCAGCAATATTTATCCAACACATATCAACAGGCAACATGATTCGAACGCATTCTCTAATAATTATTCAACGAAAAAACTAATACCGAACAAAACTAACACTTTCGAAGTTTTATGCACTTATTTTCCCGATTGACATCGCCGCATCAAAAATTGCTTCAGAACATTTTTGCTAGAAGATTTAGTAAGCTTTTGAATGACCACCTTACACTTATTTTTATTCCCAAACCGTTTTCGAGATATTTACGAATTGTATAAAGCACAGGTGTTGGGAGCCGGTTGGTGAAGGTTCATCATCATGTAGGTAAATAATTAGGCCGACCTAATAGTTATAAAAGTTTTATTTCACATAGCGCTTTCGAGATTCAATCTCATCATCAGTGCCTGTTGACAACAACATAAAAAATAAAAAACCAAATCTACAAACTAGAATACAATTTTTTTAAGTACATTTTGAGAAAATTTTTTTAGTCACTACAATAAAAACAGTAAAAGTTAGAATTCTTAAGAAAAATTAAATAAATTAAAAACAAAATTAAATTACAAGATTTGACGTCCAAGAATTAATAAAATATATAATTGAAGGATTAAGCCTTAACAAAAAAAGATAAAAGGAAGCAAAACAGGAATAAGAGAATATTAGTGTTGAGAATAAAAAATAAAAAATAAAAAAATTAAAAACAATTTTCTCAAAATGTACTTAAAAATTTTATTCTAGTTTGTAGATTTGGTTTTTTATTTGTTATGTTGTTGTCAACAGGCACTGATGATGAGATTGAATCTCGAAAGCGCTATGTGAAATAAAACTTTTATAACTAGTGAAGGTCGGCCTAATTATTTACCTACATAATTATATAAAGGTCCCAAAACTTTTAATGTCTATAAATAACATATTTTTTTTCGAAGACTTCCTTAACTGCAAATGAATCCAAACTTTAAACATCTTAATTTAGATGAACTTTAAACAAGTAGAAAATATTTCAATTAAAACCCACGATTTTAAGTGCCGAAACCGAAAATGAGTTTCAGAAATATGTTTTCCACTTTTCTCAAAAACGGAGACAGATATCGCCTTAATAATGGTTTCATTCTTTTACGATCGTGAATGAATCTAAAAAAACGAGTACCTGTAAACATATGTACTCGAGAACGTAAGCGTTATGATTTTTTCGCCACAAAAACCATGTTCCGGATGCGGATTGTGTTGGATAACGAAATCGACCTTTCAAATTAGACAAAAGATTTTTGAACCAAATTTCATCAATCCGACCATTGTTGTGCTGGTGAGAAAATTAATAAAAATTCAAACCTCTCTAAACTACTTAAAAATTTTAATATATAAAGACCTTTCATAGTGAGTGGTTTACATTCTAAATGGAGTGTCCATGCCAAATTTTAAATTTTTGTGTCATGTAGTTTGGGCCGATTTAAACAATATTGTGTGGGTTATTTTATTATACAGGATGTTTTAGAGTTAAGTGGCCAGACGTAAAATATGAACTAATTTTTTTTACGGTGCATCGACAAATCGTGGCCATTAGCGCCGACGTCCAGGGTGCAGCCAGGAATTTTCTCAGCGAGCCCTGAGATGAGAAAATGTCTGGCGCCGGTGGGGATCGAACCCACCATCTCCCGCTTATGAATCTAGCGCGCTAGCCACTAGACCACGGGAGACCCCAATATGAACTAATGATCTCAAAACAACAACAAAAAAATATCCTCTGAAGGTATATCCGCCAACGCTTTGTTTAGGAGATATTCACACTTAAAGATTTTCATTGTAATGAATTACCTACGTTATATAAAATAAATAAAACCTATTTATTTGTTGTAACTGCTTTTATCATTCTGCCTTCAATTAATACTAATAGTGAATACGCCGATATGGTATTGAGCACAGTCTGTGCAATGGTAATGCTAATGCTGCCCGTCGTGAATATGTCAAGCGATTTTAAACAAGTCAATCTTTGCCTCCAAGTTTCAACTTCTTCGAAAAACTGGTACATTTTCTATGACACCATCTGCTGATGGTGTTTTTGCTCCTTTTCGAAATGAAGTCCGACTCTCAGGAACTGCATCATCTTAGCGCGGTTCCGTTCTTGTCCCTAATGTTGGGAAGGTTGACATAAAAACAGTTATAATTTTGGTCAGACCTTTCATGAAATAATTTATGATCCCAAACAGGTCACCGTTGCAAGGGTTCATACCTCATACCTGTCTACCAGCCTTGTGAAGGTTCGCTCTAGAAACACACTACTTACTGTTTCTTATTTTCTTTTACTATAATACTAATTTTACAGATAAATTGAATTTAAAACAAAAAAAAATCAATTAAAAAGTGATTTGAACAAAGAAAAAACCCGTTCAAAAGAACAAAAAAAAAAAAACTGTTTGAAGTTTTAAGCACTTATTTCTCCGACTGACATCGCCTAATCCAATATTGCTTTAGAATCTTTTTTGTAGGGAATTTAGTAATCTTTCGAATGGTAACGACCTGCTTCTGAAGATTCCAAACTGTTTTCGAGATATTAAGGAAAATATACGAAGTCCCCAAAACTTTTCATGTCTATTAATAAAATATTTTATTCTAACCCTTCCTTAACTCCAAACGTAAAACACCAAAATTTAATCATGTTTGTTTATATGACATTCAGACATGCAGAAGTTTTTTTAACTGAAAACCCATGATTCTAAGTACCCAAACCAAAAACGCATTTCAACAACTATTTTGCCACTTTTCTCGAAAACGGTTAAAGCTATCGCCTTAAAAATGGTTTCATTCGTTTTCCTAGGCCAAGAAGCCTGTAAAACGAGTACTTGCAGGCATATGAAGTAAGCGCAACGATTTTTTTTTTTTTTTGCGTGGTTGAGTTGCCTTTAAAAAAAAAAACAAAAAAAATCAGAAACCTCCTCCAGTCACAGGAGGAGATCTTTCGGAGCCTTGAGAAGGTCAGTAGCACGTGTAATTTTGAAGTATGAGCAAAATAAGTACAAACAGGACGTGATTTCGCCGATTTTTTTCTTTGTTGTATTTAAAACATAAAAAAAAATGTTCCGGCAGAATTTACGCATTACTCAATAATTGTTACTTCTATTATTCTGAAAATGCTACTTTAAAAATTGACTTTTCTCATCCAACTTAAAAGAGATGCGCCCTGTACCAATAGCCAGGGGCTGTAAAGAATGGTTTTCGTACATGACCGATGTTAAGGAATGCCAGCCGTGGTCAGTACTTGATCGGTGGCACCCAGAAAAAACCATTGGTATAAGTAACGGACAGCAAAGAGGAGACAAAAAAATAGTTTCCGCTTCCCCCAAACTTATTAACTTTTAAAAATTAAGTTTACCCAAGCTTTCGAACTGGTTTACACAAAGTCTGATGAGCTCTGAATGCATTTATTGATATCTAACAACCTATATATATATATATATATATATATATATATATATATATATATACATTATTATATATATACACACAAATTCATTATTAAAAAATAAATATAGACTAATGAAAAATTTAAGGATATGTGTATTTTTGTGTTTAGTGTATTTAATTTATATTACCTGTAATACTAATCAATTATATGTAATTGAAGTAACAATAAATTTTTTATTTATAGCCTTTTAATTTCAAATCATTCATCCATTATCATAGAAATTAATTGACTTTTATCTAACCATTTCCTATACCAATAAAATCTATCATGGTTTGTTATTATTATTTATTTTAATTTAATCTTATATTTAATCATTTCTTGGAGGCCCGGTGGCAGTGGGTGTGTAGTCGTGAACACTTGCCTCCGTGCCAAAGGGTCATGGGTTCGATTCCCACTAGGGGTGGTGGCTTTCATTTGGAAAAAATAAGTCATCAGCCCTATCCTGGCTAGAGAAGGGTGGTAACCTATAGATAACCCGTCCTAAAATTCTTAGTTAATAATAAATGGACGTTAAAATTTAAATAAGAATAATCATTTCATTGCTAATAGCTAAAAATAGTAAAAGCAATTCAAACTTTTTTCTCATATCCTGTATTCGGCAAAACTAAAAAAAAAAAAATAAATAAATAAAGTTTCGTCGTATACAAATTATTGCAAAAAAAAAAATGTTATCAACAGACGTTATCAGTTTTGAACTTTTCGTATACATTCATAAATATATGGGAAATCGTTTTAAAACCGTGGTAAATTGAAGATGACAAAAAATGTTACAAATTGGTTGGTTTTGTTCTATTGTACAAGTTTATGACTCTTCCCACGACTTTAAAGTTCCTAAAGCAGGCTACACACGGTCAGGCAGGCCTGTCAGTTAGACCTGAACAGTCCGCCGGAAAGTCGGTCGCCTGAACGTGTATATAATCCGGCCGGTCTGCCAGTTATAACTATTCATGCGGCCGGGATATTCATGTTCATATATATATATATATATATATATATATATATATATATATATATATATATATACGTTATTCACGTTTACAATGACCCACATGGTTGATTTGCCTTTTAAAAAAATTATTTTAATTAATCTTATCTTTTAAATATTTTTTTGCAAATCCTAAATAAATGTATTCCAATCACATATAATGCAATAAATTGAACAACCTAATAAAAAAATCCTGGTTTCTTAAAAGACTTCACACACATCAATGTTGAGTAACGAAAATACAAAAATATTTCATTAAAAATGCATTAATAACATTGAGGAGGAATCGAAGGATAATTAAAAATAAATTCTTCCAATAGTAATGCTTTAACAAAACTGTTTTCCAAATGATCACTAGATAAAAAATTTCTCGGCAAATCAAATTAAGATTATATTTATAGAATGAATATGTTTGTGTGTGGAATATTTCTCGCAGAGAGCGAGAGAAACATGGCGACAGCAAACCAATCGTACGAACCTTGGGCCTGGTTGTTATCAGACACGTGAACAGCTGCTTGCAAGCTGGCAGGCATTGGAGCCAAGCTTACAACACAATATTATTCACTCACATCCTCCAGTCAGCTGCTAGAATTTGAAGATGAATATTATCGCAGAAGCTGAGTCATCATAGCGCGCTTTAATATATGAGATTTCGAAAGTCATTTTTTTTTAAAATGACAATTAACCATTGGTTTTTTAAACGAGAAAATAGTAAAAAAAAACTCGACGTACGTATTGTCCATGTAAAGAGAAAGATGCAGAAATTAACAAAGTCAGTCCTTGGGGACTGATCAAACCATTAATTTGGCTGTATTTTTATTTCATTCCAACGAAATTCTGTACAGGGTGTCACAAAAAATAATGGTCATCCGTTGACCAGATGATTCTCTAATGCGAGATCGGAAAAAATAACCCCCATATTAACACCCGCAAAATTGACCTTGAATAAAAATTCAAGGTCAAATGTTTTTATTGCATATTTTGAATCTACGAGTCATGAGGAAGAATAATGTCAACGGCACCATAGGTCAGAAATTACTCCTTATGGTCAAAATTACCATTAACATCCTACACATACATAGGCCAGCACAATTAATTATTGTACTTAAATTAAATTTAAAAAAAAAAAAAAAAAAAAAAAAAAAAAAAAAAAAAAAAAAAAAAAAAAACCATCCTATACGTGGGTCATTCCATTCCAATCGACAAATGGTGGCCAATTTTGATAATTTTTTTTTTAAATGTTCTACTAATATTGTCTTACGCAATAGACCCGTTTGTATATTGTTTTGTTTACCGCTTACAAGGTTTCCCCATAGCGAGGAGTAGGCCTTATATAATGTGATTAGTATAACTAATATTATTACTAGAGTCATGCATTAATCTGATTTTTATTTAACATGCAACAATATCTTATTAATATTTATAACTCGCAATATATAATTTATAAAATTAATTTATTTACAATTATTTACATAAATATTGTTTGTGACAATCATAATACCTAAAAAATATTGTGTATAAACCGGGTTATTTCCCGGGTTTTAGTGCCTCTCGTCTTTTGATGCACTGCACGCTTCTCTTTACTTAATTAAATAGAATATACATTGCTAAACATTCATATAAATAAATTAATTATAAAAATAAACTTGAATAGGGTTTAAGAGATTAAGGAGATAATATCCTCTAATGTAAAATAGAAAAATAATACAAAAAAAAAAGAATTAAAAAAATACAAGACAAAGAAACAAAAGAAAATTATTTAAAATAAGAAGAAAAAAACCAAGATGATGAGAGGTCATACTCTTCGTGTTTTTCATTTTCCTAATTACTTGTTATAACATCAAAAATTATAGATAAAAAAAGTTCATCACTTCCTCCTTCTAACATTATGTTTTTAATAAGTCTTAGTGTTTGTTCAGTTGTTTGCAACCATTTTGTTTGTGATTTTCGGTCATTTGTTGCGTTTTCAGATGTTAGCAAGTTCAATCCCCCCTTAAAGATATAACTGACACCATGACTGAAAAAAATTATACCTTTTGGATGCCACCTTCAGGTTTTACAGGTCTTCCAAAATCGCAATTTCTTCAAAATTTTTGTACTCTCAGATATAAGTACAAACGGAAATTGTACTGTTAAAAATTAAATAAAACATTTCAGCAACATCCAGTGGTTGATTTGATATTGATTGACCCCTATCATAAGTCTTAAAATCATAGAGTACCTATATGAGAAAAAGTTTGTATTTGTCCGTTGTTTTCAAGGTGTTTTTTCTTTAGAAAAAAGAAAACGCAGAAGTCCTACCGTTGCTAGATAAGTGCAAGCAGTGTGTTATGTATAAATGGACTTCGAAATTTACTTAAATATGTTTTCAAATTTTCCGTAAATAACAGGCTGGACTTGCCGATTTCCTTCAAATGTCTTGAAACTGGCTCCTACTCCGAGTTCTTTGGCATATTCCCTAGCGCTTTTTGAGGGACAAGCTTCAACCCTTTCAGGTGGTCATTGTAAACCTTGGTTTCTGGCCTTCCTCGCTCGTTTTCAAGGTCAAACTTTCCACTTCGAAACCTGAAAAAACCACCGGTAAACAGTTCGTGCATTCGCCGTTCCCTCCCCGAACGCCGTGTTAATGTTCATACACGCATCAGCAGCGCTATGACCGAGTTTAAATTCATAACGAAAAATAATACGGATTTCCGTTGAAGTCATAATTTAAGTTTTATTTTTTTCTCAGAGGATCGTTCTCACAACACAGTACGCAAGTTCTGATTAAATAATAGGAATAAAAGAGCTTTAATTCTATATGAATAACAATGATGTTTGTAAATAATGAAATAAAAAAGTCAGTCACGCAGGAGCTGCATAACTAAGCACTTTCCTCAGAATTTGGGTAGTGTAGACTGCTTTCCAGAACAATTCCTACATAAATAAAATAAAAACATGAATACTTCTCTTTTAAATTTGTAATGAGTAACTGATCAATTATTAATTTGCTTCCAGAGTTATGTTTACACATGGTACCTATTACACTACGTAATAAATACAAAAAACCTCATATTATCGTATTTTGATCTAACGCAGGAACAGGATACAGTCACTCTAGTGGTAGAAAGCGCTCCTTGTGGCGGCTTTGTGAACCTATGTCTCGCGGGCTTTTCTATTGAAATATATTACAAATTAAACTCCCGCTTCCCGATTGACCGATTCAGCTCATTTTTACAACACTTCTTTCTCATGGGTTACCCACTTCGTATACCGCGTTTCGTTACAATACAGCAGAAATTACGACCGGTATGAGTATATTAGGAATTTGGGTCCGGAGTAAACCCCCCCCCCCCTCCTAATGAACCGATTTAGTTTATTTTTAGAACACATATTTACCTGTAGATTACCACTACGAATACCGAGTTTCGTCGAAATATACCAAAAATCACGGCTGGTAGTGGCGAATTGGTATTGTGGGTCTGGAGTAAACCCCCCCCCCCCCTTCTAATGAATCGATTTAGTTCATTTTTATATCTCACTTTTCTCTCTATATTACCACTACGAATACCAAGTTTCGTTGAAATATAACAAATATTACGGCTGACATAGTAAAATTAGTGTTTTGGGTTCGGGGTAAACCCCCCCTTCCGGTGGACCGACTTTGGTGGTTAACGAACTCGTTCAATCGTTTGCTAATTGAATGCTATATACCAAGTTTCGTGACGAAAAAACAAAAACTCTGGCCGCTATCGTGTTAACAGACACATATATATATATATATATATATATATATATATATATATATATATATATAAATTTTAACGGGGGTCATTTTCGGTGTCTACTAGGTAGGATCGATAAAGATTTGAAGAAATTTTTCAAAAATTCCGTCATGAGTCCAACCTCAATAGCTACTTTCCTTAGGAGGAAAGTGCTAAAAGGGAAAGGATTAAATCGCAAAGTATACAAAACTGGCATTTCATACGGTACAGCCTGACAATAAATTTAGTCTTTATAAAAAATATATAACAAAAAAAATGTTTTTTTTTTATTTTGTTGACCGAATCGTGAAACATCATTTGCAATTTCACGTAGATACGATCAAATTGCGCTCTCAATTCGCGTTCATAAGCGTGTTTCCTCCCAGTGGGGAGGCAGGAAAAGCGCTAAACTAATTATATTTTGCGAGAGGAAGTGCATATAGCGGTTGGGAGACAAGGCTGGTATTAAGGGTGAAATTGGTTCCGCCAACCCCACGAGCCCTGGGGGGAGTTGCATCCAACACAGCCAGGAATGTGAAACACAGATAGCTCTCTCTACCGGCAAAACCAATTCCAACCGGTTTACTTTTTATAAACATTTAACAGCATTTTCTTTAGAAATATTCTTCATCCAGGTAAAATCAATCGCAGCAATTTATTGATGTATTATTTTACAGTCTTTAAATTTACCTATATTAAGAATTGCATTAATATTAAAAATGTGGGATTAGGTATATATAAAAAAATAAGATGAATAAGAAGCTAAAATAGCATGTTGAATAATGATAATTACGTATCATATAATTTTATGGACTTTTGGTAGGACTTTATCATAACACAATAGACAAAGTGGACTCACCTGCTATGTGTATGGAACACCTAAAGAAAGGCCGATAGGAAAATAAGTCTTAGGAAATGGAGAAACACTATAACAACGTTTCTCATTTTCCTACCATGTTTAACTAAAATACTCATTTTAGCACTTTCCTCCGAAGGAAAGTAGCTATTGAGGTTGGACTCATGAGGGAATTTTTGAAAAATTTCTTCAAATCTTTATCGATCCTACCTAGTAGACACCGAAAATTACCCCCGTTAAAATTTATATATATCTATATATATATATATATATATATATATATGTCTGTTAACACGATAGCGGCCAGAGTTTTTGTTTTTTCGTCACGAAACTTGGTATATAGCATTCAATTAGCAAACGATTGAATGAGTTCGTTAACCACCAAAGTCGGTCCACCGGAAGGGGGGGTTTACCCCGAACCCAAAACACTAATTTGACTATGTAGGCCGTAATATTTGTTATATTTCAACGAAACTTGGTATTCGTAGTGGTAATATAGAGAGAAAAGTGAGATATAAAAATGAACTAAATCGGTTCATCAGAAGGGGGGGTTTACTCCGGACCCACAATACCAATTCGCCACTACCAGCCGTGATTTTTGGTATATTTCAACGGAACTCGGTATTCGTAGTGGTAATCCACAGGTAAATAACTGTTGTAAAAATAAACTAAATCGGTTCATTAGGAGGGGGGGGGGTTACTCCGGACCCACAATACCAATTCGCCACTACCAGCAGTGATTTTTGGTATATTTCGACGAAACTCGGCATTCGTAGTGGTAATCTACAGGTAAATATGTGTTGTAAAAATAAACTAAATCGGTTCATTAGAAGGGGGGGTTTACTCCTGACCCAAATTCTTAATATAATCATACCGGTCGTAATTTCTGCTGTATTGTAACGAAACGCGGTATACGTCGTGGGTAACTCATGAGAAAGAAGTGTTGTAGAAATGAGCTGAATCGGTCAATCGGAAAGCGGGGGTTTAATTTGTAATATATTTCAATAGAAAAGCCCGACAGACGTAGGTTCACAAAGCCGCCGCAAGGAGCGCTTTCTACCACTAGAGTGACTGTATCCTGTTCCTGCGTTAGATCAAAATAAGATAATATGAGGTTTTTTGTATTTATTACGAAGTGTAATAGGTACCATGTGTAAACATAACTCTGGAAGCAAATTATTAATTGATCAGTTACTCATTACAAATTTAAAAGAGAACTATTCATGTTTTTATTTTATTTATGTAGGATATTTTAAGCAAATTGTTCTGGAAAGCAATCTACACTACCCAAATTCTGAGGAAAGTGCTTAGTTATGCAGCTCCTACGTGACGGACTTTTACTGTTTGTTTTTGTTTTATTATTAAGGTGTTTCGACTACCTAGGTCTTTAGCACCATCATTTTACTTCTTCTTGAGGGTTTAACATCACACTTTATAATTTGATTTACCTTTTGAATCGAAGAAATTGCTTTAAAAACTGATTACTTCAATTCCTTTCGGAGCGTTTGAAACTCTGCAATATCCTTAAAACAGTTAAGAGCACTACCTAGCAGCAATGCACACTACTCCATCTTTGAGCATGCCAAAAAGCCGACCCGGAGAAAGCCCGACCCGATTAGGGTGCTAATAACTTTACAACCTGTAACATGACATTTTGCAACCGGCACTTCCGGCTTGCACTCCGGTCATGAGGTCAACCTTATAAGCAGGTTTCCTCCCTATGGAGGGAGAGAGAAACCGCGCTAAAATAAAGCCTCGTGCAATATCTATCTGGTACATGGTACAAGTCGTGTTGAAATTATGTTATCTTTTAAAGATCAACAATAATTGAATATTGACTGTTTTCACTGACAATTAATATTTTTAAAGAAAAAAAAACAGGAATTATTTTGTTAAAATATACTAGATAGCGTCAATAATATTTCTAAAAATATGAGGCCAATGCCTCCTCAAGTTTAGCAGTGACGCACTAAGATTTGAAGGCCATCATGGCGTCAGCGATAGAATAGTTTGTTGTCTTGCTAAATAAAGTAAACTAGTATTTCGGGGGAGCGATTATAAAAAAAAAAAAAAAAACATTTAAAGTCATCAATTGGTTAAATTTTTATTAATTAGTATCATAGACTTTAAACAAAAAAATGTTTCTAAAAATAATAATAAATATTTTTTAATACCAAATGCCTTCTCGCAAGAATTACCTCATTTTTGAGTTTTCCTCAATTTTTTTAATCAAATATATATATATATATATATATATATATATATATATATATATACCATATATCAATTATCAGCTTGTTCAAATTGTATTACAGTAATTTGGGGTGTTTTCTTCCTCTGTTTTCTTATAAAAGGGAACCAACCCCCTCATGACAAAATCCGGAAAAGGAGCCGTGGAATGACAACGTTTCATAACTCAGAAAAAAATACTATGGTTCAAATATAAATATACATTTGTCAGTGCATACTCTACAAAAATGATTCGATTTTGAAGGAATTTGGCATGAAAATACTTTCTGTAACATACTCCTCTGATACAAAATACTCCCTCTACGTACTCCCGCATAACAATCCAAAGCGTTAGCTTCAGTTTAGCTTTAGTTAGTTTTATAGATTCAAAACGGTTGCAAAATCTTGATGAATGGAAGGTGGCTTTTAATCTAATATATTTTATACAATAAAAGCTCCACAGTCAGAAAACCTTTATGACATATATAATACAGGAAGAATTTTCCTTTTAGCACTTTCCTCCGAAGGAAAGTAGCTATTGAGGTTGGACTCATGAGGGAATTTTTGAAAAATTTCTTCAAATCTTTATCGATCCTACCTAGTAGACACCGAAAATTACCCCCGTTAAAATTTATATATATCTATATATATATATATATATATATATATATATATATATATATATATATATGTCTGTTAACACAATAGCGGCCAGAGTTTTTGTTTTTTCGTCACGAAACTTGGTATATAGCATTCAATTAGCAAACGGTTGAACGAGTTCGTTAACCACCAAAGTCGGTCCACCGGAAGGGGGGGTTTACCCCGAACCCAAAACACTAATTTGACCATGTCAGCCGTAATATTTGTTATATTTCAACGAAACTTGGTATTCGTAGTGGTAATATAGAGAGAAAATTGAGATATAAAAATGAACTAAATCGGTTCATTAGGAGGGGGGGTTTACAATATCAACTCGCCACTACCAGCCGTGATTTTTAGTACATTTCCACGAAACTCGGTATTCGTAGTGGTAAATATGTGTTGTAAAAATAAACTAAATCCGTTCATTAGGAGGGGGGGGTTATTCCGGACCCACAATACCAATTCGCCACTACCAGCCGTGATTTTTGGTATATTTCGACGAAACTCAG
Organism: Gonocerus acuteangulatus; assembly: GCA_946811695.1. Taxonomy (NCBI): domain Eukaryota; kingdom Metazoa; phylum Arthropoda; class Insecta; order Hemiptera; family Coreidae; genus Gonocerus; species Gonocerus acuteangulatus. The sequence goes on from OX328125.1 coordinate 38,845,534, forward strand.
TATTCGTAGTGGTAATCTACAGGTGAATATGTGTTGTAAAAATAAACTAAATCGGTTCATTAAAAGGGGGGGGGGTTACGCCGGACCCAAATTCCTAATATACTCATACCGGTCGTAATTTCTGCTGTATTGTAACGAAACGCGGTATACGTCGTGGGTAACTCATGAGAAAGAAGTGTTGTAAAAATGAGCTGAATCGGTCAATCGGAAAGCGGGGGTTTACTTTGTAATATATTTCAATAGAAAAGCCCGCCATCCTTAGGTTCACAAAGCCGCCGCAAGGAGCGCTATCTACTACTAGAGGGACTGTATCCTGTTCCTGCGTCAGATCAAAAGACGAAAATATGAAGTTTTTTTGTATTTATTACGTAGTGTAGTAGGTACCATGTGTAAACATAACTCTGGAAGCAAATTAATAATTGATCAGTTACTCATTACAAATTTAAAAGAGAACTATTAATGTTTTTATTTTATTTATGTAGGATATTTTAAGCAAATTGTTCAGGAAAGCATTCTACACTACCCAAATTCTGAGGAAAGTGCTTAGTTAGTGCAGCTCCTGCGTGACTGCCTTTTTACTCCTGTTATTGCCTTCTTGGGAAATCTTCTTAACTTACACAGTTCCTCTGGAGCGATGTGTATGATAAACGTAATAAAAGGAATTAGGAAAGAGGTAACAATATTGATAGCAAATATAATGTTACTTTGACAGTGTTTATTTTTATATTTATTTTAGTTTGAATACTATTTACTTCAAGCCTAAATTTCCTGAAAGCTCTTGAAATGCTTTGACAGTGCCCGGGGCTAGACATGAAACAGGCTTCACCCACAAAGCTGGAGGGCATTGACCCCTGGCGATTGCGAGGGTCGGGACAATCGCTAAAAAATGTAGTAGTACAGACAATATTTGAGCTTACACATTCACAAATTTATATATATATATATATATATATATATATATATATATATATATATATATATATATATTTAATAATTTATTTATTTGCATGATATTTTACATATGTTTTAATTTTAATTTATTGTAAATTTTTGTGTGGATTCGCTTATTTATGTGCACGAAGTTGATACGTCCAGTGAAGAAATGAAAACTAAAATCATTGTTAAGACAGAAAACAAATTCTATTACAAATATTATTGTATCAATACATAATAGATGAAAATATAATTATTTTATAATGTACAATTTATGCTGGTTAATTTACAATTTCAATATTTATGCGATCATTTTATTTTCTACTATATTACGAATTAAGATTAATAATTAAAAAATATGAAAAAAAAAGATGAAATAAAACACCAAAATAAACCTTACACAATATTAAGTATGCTACATTATCATACATTATCTAGATAACAAATCTAATCTGCGCACAATTTAATTTTATCAAAATTATTTTATTGTAAGTAAAATTTCTTAAGTGTAAATGTCACTTTGACTGTTAATTTTATAATCGACCGATCATGTTTACGAGTGGATTTTTTTAAAGATTAAATAACTGTTCTTTGAAAATAAAAGCTGATGTTGAAATCTGGTTACTGTTATTTTCGTGCGATAAAGATCATTACCAATAGTTTTTGATTATTTATTTTAAAACATGTCGAGTTTCCTATAATTTTATTTGCGTGTCAAATACCGTACATGGGCTGAATGCGTTTCCTATAATATGTTTTGCGTGTCCCACACGAGGCATGCATGGTGGGTCTTTTCGCAGAAAAGCAAGTTTTATCATTTTGTGTTATTGTATAGATTGATTAGATTTTTGGATAAGATAGTGTATATTGCATGTAAGTCCAAGTAACATGCTCAGTATTTATATGCTCTCAGTCTAATATTACTCCTTTTTTTTTAATATATATTTTTTTTATGGCGCACGGACTTCTGGGCCATTAGCGCCATTACACCCTTTTTTTTTTTTAATCTTTCTTTACTTGTTACGAATTAACTGTAACGTGTTAAACACTTTTTTAATAATTATTGTAAGTCTCTTATGTCTGGAAAGGTCGTGAGGCGGGTAGCTGAAAAATTGCAGCAATACCTTGTGTGTGAAGAAGGCCGACTCCTGGAGTTTTTCTCTAACAGGAGCTTGACTAGGTAATTTCAGATTTAATGTGAGGACACAAATTTTATTAAAAATTTAGGATGGGTGAGTAATTTTAAATAGAATTTGCGTTAAGACTGTTTTGGCTAAAGATTGGTTGAAAAGAATAATGAAACCATTATGGAGAGTTCTATTGGTGTCATAGATTGGAACATTATTTATATTTTGAAGGAGTTTTAACTGCTTGGGTTGGGTTTTGTAGGAGTTGGAAGGCTTTTTGTATCCCTAGAGTCATATGGTGTAAGTCCATAATAGTTATAAAAAAAAAAAATAGTATTGATTAGTAGATCTGTCTATTCTGTCAAGTGTGGTAAAAGCCTGTATCGCCGATTGAGATCTTCTTGTTCGTAATTTGTGGCTTCCATGTTAGGAGCTTGACCAATATCACTTCTTGTTTACGGATTTAGATTTTGACAAAGTAATGAACGGTTAATTGACACTGAAGAACAAATCATACCAGACCCATCCAATGGTAAGAAGCAAAGGTTAAGGGATTTCTGTGATTTGACATGGATTCTGTTCAATGGCACTGTCTTGTTTATAAGATAATAATCATATCATTGTTGTTGGAAGAAGGTACAATTAATTATTGTACTATATAAATTGTACAGATTTTAAATGAACATGGATTAAAAAAAAAAGCACCTCCTATACAAAATGTCGGCTAAAGCCATTATCATGTTAATGTTTTTCCGTCTCATGATCAATAAACTAGTAAGGACATTAAAATCATTTACATATCATCTATATATCTTTTATAAGTAATTTTCCTGGCTTATATTTTATTTCTTCTTATAAATTTTGTGATTAAATTGATAAATAAACAGCAGAGAACATAGACTGGTAAATGATAAGTAGATACCAGATAAACAAACACAATGTCAGTACTAGTTTTACAGAATAAACCTACAACATTAAAACAGACATAAAACACATCTAAATGTAAAATTAAGAAAATATATTTTGTAATGTTTCTTATTGTCTAGAAATAGTAAGTGGAACAGGACGACGTTAAGATAATATCGGTCATAGCCGAAATACAATACAGAAGAGCAGAAAATTAAAAAGTTAATGTCGAAAACCGAATAAATATTTTTAATAAGATATTAAACTCAAAAAAGGTAGAAAAGATAGAAAACATCATAAAAAAAATAATAGTAATATATTCATTGAACAAGTCTCATCATTGTATTTTACGTACAACACAAATGTATGACCAATTCTACGTAATGGCTAAATTCATTTATTCACTTATAACAATAAACAAATTATTTTCTTATATCTTTCGTGTACACTAATCCTTAATGATAAATTACCTATAAGGGTATATATTAATTTAATATAAATTGCCTTATGTTTAACCTGTATACAGAAAAATCATATAATTTTGAAATTCCTTTCTCATTGTACTGATCTGCGGAACTGTAAGAAGTGATTGGACTACTCATTTGCTAATTTTGGGAAGAGATCTGATCTGTACGAGTTATTCCGGTTCATATTGTCGTTTTTCAGGGATAATGTAATAAACGTTATAATGGATTTGCGTTATTAGTCTCTTAAATTTGAAGGGAAGGGGGCTGGTAAGTATTGGTTGATTATTTAGGCTGGACTAAACAAATACCTATAGTTAGGGGTGTATGTGTAGATTTCTATGCTTGCTATACCACGACTGTGACAGGTTTCTTCTATTTGGGTTAGATATATAGGCCACCTTAATTTTACCGCGGCCTTTTTAAAGACATTTGTCTCTGAAGAAGGCTGACAAAGAACATGCCGAAACGTGGATTTTCCAGAAATTCTGACGTTTAGCCGAATCTAAACCATTACTTGGCTTCTTATAATAATAGTTGTAATACCAATTTTATAAAAAAATAGTTTCATTTTTCTCATATCTACTAATCATAGGATCTATTACATAAATGTAATTAAAAATTAAATGGCCCTTTACTCTAGCCTAAGAAATAATGAAATAGGTGGAAGATTTATGACAGATCAATTTATACCTAACTTATATTTAGTTATTCTCTATTGTACATAGTTAACACATTTACTGCTTACGTCTTGCTATTGTTAAGAATACTATGCCTTACATCCTAGACTTCATGATGGAAACCTTCCATCAGCAGAACTGAGTGACTATTTCACCAATTCCAAATCACAGATCACATAACCACTAGTAAATAATGATGACTGAAATACTTCTCGTGTTGTGAAGATCTGTTTGCCTACACATGAGCTGTACTCCAACAGATGCCTGGGAGCCGTACCGACCAAAGCACCTGATGAAGTACAATCAACATGAGACAATGAACCACCACCTCTAGATGACAACTCCATCCTCTACTTCTGTAGTCAGATCGGGCTCGACGCACGCTACTTGAGGTACCTGACGATACCAACAGTCGCCAGTCACCACTCTGATGAAGTGCAATCAACATGAGACAATGAACCACCACCTCCAGATGACAACTCCATCCTCCCCAGCTGTTGGCAGATCGGGCTCGATGCGCTACTTGAGGTACCTGACTAAACCTACAGTCACGAAGCACCACTCCAATGAAGTACAATCAACATGAGACAATGAACCACTACCTCTAGATGACAATTCCATCCTCTACTTCTGTAGTCAGATCGGGCTCGACGCGCGCTACTTGAGGTACCTGACTATACCAACAGTCGCCAGTCACCACTTTGATGAAGTACAATCAACATGAGACAATGAACCACCACATCTAGATGACAACTCCATCCTCTAATTCTGTAGTCAGATCGGGCTCGACGCGCGCTACTTGAGGTACCTGACTAAACCAACAGTCGCCAGTCACCAATCTGATGAAGTACAATCAACATGAGACAATGAACCGACACCTCTAGATGACAACTCCATCCTCCCCAGCTGTTAGCAGATCAGGCTCGATGCGCTACTTGAGGTACCTGACTAAACCAACAGTCACCAAGCACCACTCTAATGAAGTACAATCAACATAAGACAATGAACCATCACCTCTAGATGACCACTCCATCCTCCCCTGCTGTAGTCAGATCGGGCTCGACGCGCGCTACTTGAGGTACCTGACTATACCAACAGTCACCAAGCACCACTCTAATGAAGTACAATCAACATAAGACAATGAACCATCACCTCTAGATGACCACTCCATCCTCCCCTGCTGTAGTCAGATCGGGCTCGACGCGCGCTACTTGAGGTACCTGACTAAACCAACAGTCGCCAGTCACCCAGTAGCGCTCGCCGTGCTCGATATTTCACAATCCCTCGTTTTCTTCTAGATATTCTATCTTCAGTAGGTTTTGAAGTTATTTCTATAAACAATACTTATGTAATTCCTAACATAATAAAAATACATTCAAGACATATTTTCATACCTAAGGGTGCGTTTACATCTATTAGTAGCAGGATATTTATGTCAGGCAGACATTGTAACTAATGTAAACTGAGAAGAATTTATATCTGAGATCTATATTTCTATCACAAGCTATAAGTGGCGAAACTTCTATACCATCGTGTGTAAACACTGCTTATAAAAAGAGAAGAACTTAAATATCTCGGCTACTACATGAGATGTATTTCCTACGATAAGTGTGAGGTGTAAACGTACCCTTTGAGATATCAAAATATTTAACATAATATAATATAAAAAATAGCATTAACACTGACCAAATAGCTCTTATACTCCTTCTATTTTATTTTGTTCTTTTATTTTGTCTTCTCTTATACGAAATGTATATTTTTTTATATTTCACCTTTTATTATATAAATTATTTCATAAAATAAACTTAAGACTTTCATATTTATAACAACAAAAAATCGTTTATTATTTTAAATATTATAATTATCAAGAATATCAATTAATTATGAAAGAAGTTAATTTTCATTCATACGATTTCCTTACTCAACGGTTCACATGCTTTCTAAAGCCTGCAAAAGTTTTTGAAATGGCATCGCTTGTACGGCTAAACCAGACTTGCTCGTTTAAACTGCTTTCCACCTGGACTCCGGAGCATCAAAACATAAAAAAATAAAATAATTATTTTATATAAAATTTTTCATTATTTTTAATCGCACATCGATTAAACCACAACAGCCCATGTATAAAAAGCTTGTCCTTGTTTTTTTCCCCCCCACCTCGTCATTGAAGATACTCTTTAGCGTCATTGAATGAAATATATTTTGCCATTGAACAAGCTTATTATAATAAAAATGTTTACAAATATTTATTTGCTTCAATGCACTGGGCGGCATTTTTGGATGTTTACATGGAAATCAATCCAAAATCCATGCCGTCATGAACAATATCGTGAATAAACAAGAGTAATCAGATGCAAAACAAGCAAATAGGCCGCATTGTTCTTTCAAAGAACACGGCCTGAATAAAAAAGTGCATAACGTATGAAATGCGCAAAGACTAATAAAATATTTGTTTAGAAGTTCATTGATCTATTAGTTAATTATTCTTAAGGCCTATAAAATACAATTATGGTTTCAAGATTTTTTTTTACGCTAAATAACTCCTGGCATAATTTTTGTTACTTGTTTTATATAATAATTATTACATTTTCGTCATATATTTTATATTGTCTGAAAACGGCTAGATTGTTAAAAAAAAAAGTTATAACAATCTAGCCAATAAAAATAATCTATATATATAAAAATCACGTGTCTGTCTGATTGTACGTTTGTCCGTTTATCTGTTTGTTCATTATAAAAATCTACACCGTTTGACCGATTTTGACCAATCTTGGCACACAGGTAGGTCTTGATACGGGAAATCTCCCAGGCTAGGTCAAAATAGTCAAATTTCAAAATTTGGTCAAAGTTCAAAAGTTTTGTTCAAGAAAAATTGGCTGCACTGAATCATTCAGATTGTGACGGCCATTTTGAATCGACAGCCATTTTGAATAATGTCTCAAATTTATTCGTTGATGTTCTTGATAATTAGAATAACTCGAACCCATTGATGACTTTACATCATTATATAATCATGTAATGCAGTTTATTTCAATTTTATATCAACAGTCAATGCCTAACTATGGAGTGCTGGCCTTTCTTTGACAAGAGCTATCTATTCGCAGGCTCTGGTGCTGGCCTCTGTCGGTTTTTCCTGAACTGCTGTGGTGCTGGCCTCTGTTGGCTGTCTCACGAACTACATCTAGACAGATATAAACAAATTCACACCGTTTGACTGATTTCGACGTAACTGGGTAATACAGGTAGATTTTGATACGGGGAGAGTCATAGGCAGAAAGTAGGTGTAGCATTGCACGCCGGGTAGCAGCTAGTAATAAATAATTTTGTTGAGTTATTTTATTTATTGTTAAAAATTTTAAATGTAAATCATTGATGTCTGGACGTTCCTGTTTCCACACTTCTGTGGATTAATGGAAATAAAGATTTATTTATTTATTTCAATGGAAGGAGTTTTTTTTCTGAATTTCAGATTGCGTCAATAAGCTAGTTACATTTTGTTCAGGGAAATACCGGATGAACATTTAACCGTTTAGAATTCCCAGAACAACTCTTCCGTCATATCTATTCTACATGCCTGGACCAATAAATAATCTTCATTTCAACAATATCTAAAATGATATAACATAATTCTGCACTATTTATTTTTATTTATTTAATTTGTGTTATAAAAGAATATATAAATACGAATAAGAAATTAATACTTCATTATAAAAGGACATTAATAGTAAAGTAGTACTTGGCTTGTAGATGTTAAAAAATCAAGAGTATTTATGCGAAAATGTGAATATAAGACAAGTCTTACGGAATAATAGTTTTAAAAGGACGCATCGATATTTTAACTTTTCTAAAGTTGGTTTTATAGAAGCATATTATCATTACAAAGAAATAAATTTTGTCAAGAAATGAAAAAAAAAAAACTGTTATCCTCAGACCGATAAGAAAGCTATCGCCAAAGAGGACCAGATATCAGTTGGGCATGGCTGTTTATTAATTAAAAACAAATCTCTTAGCTAAAATCATGCAATTACTGAATTGGTTTGATAAATTTCTACCCGCAATGTAATCCGAATTCCCTGACAATAAATATTGACGGTGTACACCATTTAAGCAATTATGTCTCCAAAAAAAACGATCTATCCAAAACCGCATTGTTTGTTGGAAATTCAATAAGCTTTCGAAAAGATTATTTACGTTTACTACGATTTCCTAAAACGGTTTTGATATTTATATGAATATATTCGAAAGTACCCAAAACATCTAAAGTATTTTGTACCAAATTTCATCAACACCTCTCCATTTTTAAGGTTCTGAAACGTGAAAGTTTCTAGTCGGAACTTCCCTCTTAAGCCGGGTTTTTTTCTCTATGGAGGGAGGGAGGAAACGCGCTAAAACATTAATAAATAAAAGTCTTATCTCATTGACCTCAACACTCATGCTTAAATTCATAGTTTGACGTTTATTAAATTAAATAGGGACAAGATTATGAGAAAGTGAACATACCTTCTAAGGAGGTATGGCAGATCTCTGACGCAAAATGCAGAGGAAAAGGTAGGCATAAACATATTATATATAGATGAGAATGCGTCACAAGCCACCTGTGTATGCACTTCTGTTTGCATTAAGTGGGCCAAGCGCCGGTTATTGACGCTTAGGTATTAGAAGCCACGTGTATGCTTTAGAAGCATTTACCTCTAAGGAACGTCACAAAACAAATTAGTGTTTTTCTCGTTTTGTGGGAAATGAAAATAAACTAAAGATACAAGGGAGTGCTACTCTGCACTGTTGCACGTTCCAGAAAGTTCATGACCCTTTAAGTGTACCTTAAAAATTATAATAAAAAAAAAGTTGAGAAAATGTGAAGTCTCGTACATATATTATGAAACTCTATCCTTGAAAAATTGTGGGCCTAGAAACATATATTCCAGAGTGCATGACAGTTGGGAAGAAGAATATTCTGTGGTTTAAAGTGATTATTTTAAAAAGAATAAAGCAAAATGACCATATGGTTGTGCATATCAGGCATTTTCACAATTCAATAAGATGATGAGCAACTTATTTTATGCTAGCCATTAAAAATTTCATATGACAACACCCCTGTGATTTATTTGAGCAAAAAAAATTATTTTGCAGGAAGAAGACTAATATTTGATTTGAAGTCTAAGGACGTTTTGCGATTTTTAGCATTTTCCGAAAAAAAATTTAGCTATTGAGGTTACTCTCATGAAAGAATTTTAGAAAAATTTCTTCAAGTCTTCTTAGATCCTACCAACTACATACTGAGAATTTCTCAGTTGTTTTTTTCCCACCCCGAAACTATATATATATATATATATATATATATATATATATATATATATATATATATATAATTCCCAAAGCAAACTATATGAAGGGTACAGGGAAAAAAGGAGGAGAGTTACAAATTCTTCATTCCGAGAAAATCGAATTTTTAAAATTTAAAATTGTAAATTAACATATTTTTCAACTGCTGCAAGTTTAATAGAACCACCAGAAATCCTCGAGTGACATTACAACAAGATAAGAACGAAAAAAATGTCTACTAATAAAAATATATATTTTTCATAAAAACTCCAAACTTAAGGAGAGTCACTCAAGAAAACATTACTTGTGAGGTAATTTCTTGCAAACTTATTGATTTCTTGGGTTGCTAAATTATTTTAAAACTTGGAGATCGTATTTTTTTGGTTTGAACAACAGTATGATGGTATCTTAAATTCCCCTGATTTTAATGAACATGTTTCGGATGGTCTGAAGCATTTTCTATTTTTCTTTTTTCCTACATTGATAGAGTGGCTTTGCCCGACACCATTATAAGTACTACGATGATACACTAGACCTGGTTTGTCATGAGTCAATCGAAATCACCCTACTTTCTGAATTGGAAAAGCAAATTTGTTTTCAAAAAACATCATCCATTTTTTAATTTTTTTCGTCCTTCACACATAGTATTTTGGAAGCATTTGTGGCGTTTCCATTGGCAATATCGACCCAACTAGTGAGATTCTAGGCGCATTTTCTTCATCATATCAACTACTCTTCCAGTTTTCTTTATTATCTTAGATCTTCTTGGCTTGTTTGTAACTTCATCTTGATCACTCTCACTCATCGTTGCTTTATCGTCAAACAATTCACTTAAGTGGAAAAAAAAACAAAAAAAAAAACGGTAGGAAGTCGACAAAAAGATTGTAAACAACCTGTGAAACACAGCAAAAGGTATGGTAGGTAACAATAGACCAGGTTACATATGTGACTCCCCTTGTTTCTTCCCTGCAATGCTTGAACTATTCTTGTTTCTTCCCTGTAGGCAGATTTTTTAACTTCAATTTTCATTGGAATATCCTGTTTTTAAGCCTATGTCAGCGTTACCATCTTATAGTACTCGTCAAGATCAACAAAATGCGCTAAAAAACGAAAAATCGGAGAATTATGGACTATTCTTGTTTTTTCCCTGTACCCTTCATATAATAAGTTAGTTAATCAGAAAACGTCCATTTAAAGAGAATGGTGTTTTGTAAAAATAAACTAAATCAGTCATTGAGAGAAGAGGTTTACTTTAAAAAAAAAATTATTAATCTGCAGTTATTTATACTTTCTTGCAATGGAACTTGGCCGAGAAGATGAAGAACATTTTTTTAAAAAAACAATCAAAACGGGGGATAGTAAATTTAAAAGTTGGGGTTTACTCAGAAAAAAAAATGAAATAGAAATTAATAATTGAGTCGTCTTGGTCGTTACAAAGATAAAATAACAAAACTATTATTTTAAGTAAATTATTCAGAAATGAAGAGCACACTAACACCTTTCTGAAGGAATGTGCTTTGTAATACAGCTCCTGCGTGATGTAAATTTGAGGAATGCGATCAAAATGGGCTTCTGGCGGGGATGATCGGGAAAATTTCCCGACGATTATTGGGATTTCCTCCTGTATGGCAGAAAGAAGCTCCAGGCAAAAAATCAGAACATAACAACCAATTGAGGTCAAGGTCTTGAGTTAATCATCAGAAGAAAATCATTGGAATTTAAGAGGCTAATAGTACTAGACCTTCGATTGGTCTATTCAATAGTCAGAATCTATCGATTCTAGAACAGCTTCAGAACATCAATCTTCCTTTGTGACCTTTTTTAAGGTAAATATTTTAGCTCTTAAAGAGACATCTAATGTTGTTTGAAATGTATGGAGTTAATTTGATTAAATTACTTGTCGATGTGTCCCCAGTTTTGAATTACTTACCAGCATATGTATACTTAATTTTAGATATTTTAGTGACAATCTTTTACAGAAAATATGTCGTTTTCTATGAATTACATACTTATACTTATATAAGTTTTAATGAAATTATTGATTTCTCTATCCCTTAAGCTGATTTCTTAGCGTTCCTTGTACTAGATCCTAGATTTAAGGAAATGCAATTTCAATTACTATATCTCAAAGCTCACGTCTACTTTATTTTTAGTTTTATTCCTTAAGACAATTATAAAATACTACTCCAGTGGACTGTTGATTGGTTAAAACTAAATAATCGTCTTAGGAAAATTAAAGAAGATGTAAAGCAGTGAACATCGTCAGACCGGCAAAATAGAAAAAATGAAGTAATGCTCATAATTTAAGACTGCGGATTGGCGACGTAAACTTGATCCACACGCACTTAATTCGAGGCATGCAGAGTTGGGCAAACGTTAGCGCGCGCTAATATCTAATACCTTCCCGCTAATTTAGCGGTACTGATAAGAGCCTGCGCTAACGATTAGCGCATAGCGACGGCAGTGCGCTAATCGCTAATTCATTTAAAATGTTTAAATATCTTTGTAGCTAACTAGGAGGAATATCTCCTATTCTTCCTCCTATTCTCCTATTCTTCCAATATTCCTCCTATTCTTCCTTTTTTTATTCCACCTTCAATATCCTTTTTTTATTCCACCTTCAATATTCCTCCTAGTTAGCTAAAAAGATATTTAAACATTTTAAATGAATTAGCGATTAGCGCACTGCCGTCGCTATGCGCTAATCGTTAGCGCAGGCTCTTATCAGTACCGCTAAATTAGCGGGAAGGTATTAGGTATTAGCGCGCGCTAACGTTTGCCCAACTCTGGAGGCATGCGACATTGCCATAACATTGTCACTGTCAAAAATATCCTTCTGCGCTGTCCAGTTTTCCAAAAAGAAAGAGAAGCCCAGAGAATCCCGAAGTATAACCTCGCAATTAACCTAATAAACTACATTAGCTACAATTATTTACTTTCAAATTAAATAAAGCCTTGTGTAGGTAGACAAAGGTTGCTTAGTTATTAACATAATTATGCACAATGGATGGCCGCAAAACACGAGAAACTGTAACAAATATACCTAGCATCAACAGCGACTAACCATATCGAATATGAAAAATCTCGTTTTTTATATTCGATAATTTGATTTTGCATTGTGGGCGATACGGCTTGTCGCAACTCTAAACCTTTAAAATAGCTGGAAATGCCTTCAGACCATTTTTCGTTATATTACTTCGCCCATGTATCGAATAAGTTCGTTTGCTAGTTTCCTCCGATTTTCATATTCGATAGTTTGATATGGTAGGGTCTATCCCGACTCACAGGAACAGCGTCATCTAAGCTTTTTTTCTTATAATGCCCATACCTGGGTTCTTTTTAAAAGCTTAGTATAGACCCTTTTCATATGTCATTTGATTGGATCAGAACCAATAATTTTGAAAATTCAAAGAACGTTTTTACTCCTTAAGTTCAAAATTTACTCCTGATCCTTTTTTTGTACAAACTTTATTATCCTGTCAGTTACAAATACAGCAATTACGCGAGAATTTACGCCTGAACCCATTACGAAGGGAATTCACTAAGCTTACGAATGAATACCTTCAACTTACAAACTAAGTCTTTTTAATGACTCCGATTTTTCCCAAAATTTAGTTTGGATGAATGTTAGATATTTGAAAACAAATATTCAACAATATCCGTTGCTTTGAAGAGCCCGAATCTAAAACACTGCAGAACATATCACCTAGTTCATAGACATATATCCTAGTTTATAGGATTTTTTTTTATTTCCCTAGTCAAAATGTATACGTATAAAAGGTGTGGAAGTCTCATAACAAAATTCCGTAAAAGCTACGTTTTTTTCACGTTTATTTCTCAAAATAAATTGCTGCGGGGAGGGGATTCTCCAGGTTAACGACCATGCCATCTCATTTTGTAACGTACATCGGTAAATTTTTGTATACGTAAAAGCGGACGATATGTGAAGGAATCGTCGACATTTCTTGGGATCACTTTGACTAAGTCAATGGATCGACGTCATAAGCGAGTTTAGAGAAGGAATTTCTTCATTTATCTAAAAAAAAAAAAAAAATATTTTCAGTTTCCTTGAACAATAAAGAAAAGCTAATTGCATAACATAACACGAGTACATAACAAACACAAATTGGATCGTTGTGTAACCCCTTTCCTGCTGCATGTAACATCAATGGCCACCGCTCGCAAACACAATCTGATGAAATCTAGAAAACACAAGGTTTTTACTCAGTTCCATTGGACCAGTTGAAACGTTTTCGTCCGTTCAATTTTCCTCAATTTCCAGCCCGGAGTTTTTGAATTCAGTTTACTCAATGTTTTCCAGGCCGAATCATCATGGAAAATACATGTATTTCCGATGGCTACTCAGAATCCATTTTTTTTTTCGTTTTGCATATCCCTTTCTATGTAATCTTATTTAAATGGCAAAATAAAAAATTCGCTCTTATGAACGAAAAGAATTAACGTTTTTAAAAAAGGTTCTCACAGTTCATCAAACGTACATAGAACTTTCACAATCTCGGGATAGGCCGTCCTATGTAGCAATGACCTTGTTGAAATGTGTACCAAAGTTATTTGGAATCTTAAAGTATGAAGTTCATGAGTCACCGCTTGATTCATCATAAAAAAAATAAAGAAATAACTTCTATATTTATTATAATGAAACGAAATAAAAATAGCTTTACCCTAGAGAGACTAATCTACATTAGATTAAATGCCATATTTAAAGTTGATATGACTAAGTCTGTCAAAAAGTTCCTGAGAATTTTTGGGAAATTTGTAAATAGTGTAAATCAACGATATATTTTTCTTCACTAGCCAAAATTTTTCATATATTTGATCATATATATTTGAAATTTCGTTTTTACATAAACAATCTGACACAAATGAGCATTTTGATAGCTACTTATGAAGTCATTTTGATAGCTACTTATGAAGTCATTTTGATAGCTACTTATGAAGTCATTTTGATAGCTACTTATGAAGTCATTTTTCTAATAAATACCTACTACGGGAATGGCCCTCAGTCACATAGCATAAAACTCCCTTCTTGAAGCCCTATTGTGCTTTGGGGGTCTATAAATCCATACAAAGTTCAAGTATCCTAAAGTTCAAGTATCTTAATGTCCGGATGGGTTCAGATCAAATAGACCCTCTGTTTCTGAATACTTTACAACCAATGGGTAAACGCCCTAAAAAGTACATAGGTTTCTTCAAGAATGCAATGCCCAGAAATAACTTCGATTCGTCGAGATAACTTTCGACCAACCCTCGTCATTATTGCAGTTTCCTTTCTTTTTGAAAAAGTCATTTTTATAAGGTATGGTGGAGCTGGATTTATTAAATAAATAATTCTTACGTGTTGATCTGTGTGCAGTTTAATACTAACAAACACAGTGGAAAATGAAAGGTCGTTTATCGTTTTACAAATATACCGTTTTAATACTATTAAGTAAGTAAAGTTAATCAACAAGTAATTAATTTACAACTTTTTACTAGCCTAATTTTTTTTTTTTTTTTTTTTTTTTTTTTACGGCACATCAACAAATCGTGGCTATTAGCGCCGCATCCAGGGTCCAGCCAGGAATTTTCTCAGCGAGCCCTGAGATGAAAATTTCTGGCGCGGGTGGGGATCGAACCCACCATGTCCCGCTTATGAATCTAGCGCGCTAGCCACTAGACCTCGGGAGACCCCTACTATCCTAATTAAACTGGAAATTCAGCTCCCACAAAACCGGATATCCAAGGCTTCGTTTGATGCTTCCAAGATCCTTTTCAACATATTAACTACATGTTACTATTATCGCAGTGTGTCTGTTTTACGCAGCTACAATTTTATCTGTTTTTACAATGAATATTTTTCATGATTAGAATCTAGGGGATCAATAAATCATAAACATATTCCAATTCGAATGTTTATAGGCTTTTTAACTAAAGGTATGTTTTTTAATATTTCTGCAGGTTTTTAATAATAATGTTGTAATTTGATAGATATATTTTTAATTACCTCCCTATGAAAATAATACATAGGATAGCTTAAAAGACATAGGTAATTATCTGATCTCTTAATAATTTAATTTATGAGTAATACTTGTTATTATTTCAATGTAAATTTTAATACATTTTCAGGTTACATTTTAACGTCAGCTAACACCAGCAAGAATATAAATTAGCCCATTGAAATACGGCTCAATTGAATTTATGAATTATAGAACTCAAAACTTTCCATGATTGTATTTCTGTAATATAAAATACTGGATAAATTTAATGCTGATCAATTACAACTGTTTTAATACTATAGAACGAGATTTTATGCTAATAATACAGCATCAACTGCTTTTTAATCCTTTAGTATAAATAAATTAGTCAAATTTGACAGAACGAAAAAAAAATTTTTATCAAACAGAAACGTCATTGCTTTATGATTCACTATCTAAAAAGAGTTTATCTGTCAAAGAAAAGGAATTTTAATCACGCAGTAGGATAAAACCAATGAGTCAAGATTTGAAACGAGTAAGGTGACTCACATAAGTATTAATTCAATTCCTTTGAGGAAATCGTAAAGATGAATATCGGGTTTGTTAAGTTTTGAATTCATTTTGATATAAGATTGTTTTTTCTTGAATATCATTCTAGTTTACATATTATTTATTTATTGAGTCGTCACAATGAGGCGATATGCTCTTTAAGTCAATGTGCGAAAAAAAGCTAACAATTATGTAGAACTATATGAACATGACCAAAATAGTAAAGTTTAGCATTAAAAATGAAAATAAAATGAAATAAATAAATGTTTAAATTAAAACATTAAAAATTAATATATATATATATATATATATATATATATATATATATATATATATATACACATACACACAAAAATTGTTTTTTTAAATGGATTATGTTGTTAAATAAGTTTTAGTGTTAAATGAAAAATAGTGTATTAAAAAAGTTGAATTTCATTTTTAAGATTCAGATATTTTAGTATATTGTCGTTTAGTTTACATTTACAACATCTACCAAAACAATTCGGTAAATAAATCATGATTTTGTTCTCTAAATAAAATAAATTTAGAGATATTATACCATCTCCAGTATATAAGTTAAGTTTTCTTAAATATTATAATAAAATATAATTACTTCCGATTATACCCTTTCCAAGGGGACAGTTATGCGTGAATTGTTTGCAACAATATCCGTAATGTCATAAATATTGATTGTTGAACTACGGCCAGCCCTTTGACGATCGAAATTTCCTGACTTGAACCACGAAAACCACATCTGAACGGTGCTGTCGCCAACTGATTCGCCACAATACTCAGCGCGAATCTTATTTCCACTTGGAGTCACATTTTTTCCTTATTTAAAAAATAAAAGCATAATGTGTCGGAATGTAACTAATCGTTGCTTATATTCAGTTAGCAGAAATTAGACAAATTAACCATTGATAAAGACAAACAGCGAATGTAAATACAGCAAGTGCATTGATAAAGACAAACAGCGAATGTAAATACAGCAAGTGCATTGATAAAGACAAACAGCGAATATAAATACAGTAAGTGCATTGATAAAGACAAACAGCGAATGTAAATACAGTAAGTGCATTGATAAAGACAAACAGCGAATGTAAATACAGCAAGTGCATTGATAAAGACAAACAGTGAATGTAAATACAGTAAGTGCATTGATAAAGACAAACAGCGAATGTAAATACAGCAAGTGCATTGATAAAGACAAACAGCGAATGTAAATACAGCAAGTGCATTGATAAAGACAAACAGCGAATGTAAATACAGCAAGTGCATTGAGAATTAAAGGTAGGTACATGTTTAAACAAAAGTCTTTACCATTCCAGCTAACCCAGTAGTATCTAAGAACATAGTACTTACGTACACTAGTAGCAGTACAAGATATCTACCTAGACAAACATAGGTAAATTGGTCTGCTGATTTACATTATGATTCTACATGTGAACAACCTAATGACTCAATTTGTTCACAAAAAGTAAAGCTTACTTTGTAAAGGACATGATAGCATACCAGATAGAGGACATCCGGCAAGAGTATTTTCAACGTGCAACTCAAAGAAAGTGTGAAACAATTTTCATTTCATCGCATTCTGTACAATATTAGGAAATATCCGGTGTTACTCTCACCATCAGGGAAAATTAAAACATAATGAGTACATAGCGTGTTTACCATTATTTTAAAGGGGAAAAATTGAACTTCTTACAAAAATAATTGAGCATCCATTATTTTAACATTTATTTTTTAAATAGTTTATGAGTTCTTATACTTTTGGGCAATAGAGCATTTTTCTTTCGTTATAAATATTAAATTCTGTAAACTATTCCATTAACTTTAATCTTCTTATTACAATTCGATTGTTCGAGCAACGATAACCTCGTGTTTTTTTTGCCCTTAAACTCAAATAAAACAAAAACAAACAGGAGGTTCGTGAACTCTCCTGCTGATTATGGCCTGTATTAGTAGTACGGTTTTAATTTTTTTAAAAATAGTATATTAAAAAAAAATATGCATGTTGTCGTTGTTGTTGTTATTTGCATGTTGATATGCATTATTATACATACATATGTTTGTGTGTGTATATATATATATATATATATATATATATATATATATATATATATATGTGTGTGTGTTTTTCAAAAATAGTATATTTCGGGTTTGTTGCAATTTTGTTTAAACAGTTTTGTTTTTTTCCTCACCGAGACTTGTCTTCAATTATCCAAACAAAATTAAATGTTCTGAAAAATTCATTTTTTTCTGAATGAATTAATTTTCTTCATTTTGTTCTTACTTTTATTAGAATTTAAACGTTTCAAGCCGAAATGAGAATTTATTTTCTTATACAAGCTTAAAAGTGATATAACATTTGATCAACAAATTTTCTATAGAGCCAGGCAGATAAGAATTTAGTCAGAACATGGCATCTGTGGCATTTGATAAGGGTTAGATAACAGCGCTCAAGGACATCTGAGAGAGAACGAGGGACTGGTACAAAAAAAAAATTGATCAAATTTATACGAAATAAAACGATTAATTTGATGGTATATTTTACGATAATTTTGGTCAATCTTAAATTATTGATGTCAACATCAGCTTAACCCTTTCTTGGTTTGTTAAAGAATGTACTTAGTTTGCGGTTCTCTTGAGCGACGGACTTTTAATATCCGTCAAGGAAATTATTTTAATCAAATTAACATTATAACATATGAATAGATTATAAAATACTAACTCTCGTATGAAGTTTCTCGACGTATGAATTTATGACTTTCAGACATCCATATATTTTAATAATTAATGAGTCATAATTAACAAAAAGTAAAAAAGAAATAAGAACCTTAATATCCTCAGTACTTCTGTATACCAACAAAAAAAAATAAATAAATAAAATTATACATAGACTCTTTACTGAGACGTAATTGAATGACACGTGACACTTCGAAACTTACACATACGCCGCACTTACATAACATCTCATTACGCAAAATTGTATTTTAAAATAAGGTAAATTATAATTAATATAAAATGTCATATCGCCTAGTCAAGACAAATTCATAAATAAATTAAATATGCATCTGTGCTATGCTTGATAAGCAATTAAAAGTTCTCTTGAGCGTTTATATTATGCGAATTCATTTCCATAAATGTGCAGATTATAATCTTTATAACGTGTTATCAAATAATTAACAAACAATGAAGGAAAAACTTGGAAAAAGAAAAGTTCTCTTCATTAAACCCTTTCCAAATGAAATAAGAACGAGGAAAACCTGTGATGATTGCTATTGTCTAAGGAAAAATCTTATATAACAACCAATACAGGCAGATGTAACACAGAAAAAAATAAACCAAATTTAATCATTTTGAGTTTTCCTCTTCCTCAATTAATAAGGAAAAACACTCAACACCTTACACCACTAGTAAAGGAAAACAAAACCTCTATATCCCCATACAATTATTAATATTACCAATCTTTAATAATTATTTTTATAACAATTATAATTGTTATAAAAATAATTATTAAAACAATTATAATTACTAATAATTATTAGGGTTAAAATGTATTTATTATTTTTACTTAGTTAGTTTTTTTATATATTTATTTGTTCATTTATTTATTGATGCATTTATTTATTCTGCTTTCACCATTTAGGGACGTTAGCTTAGGGGAGTTATAGTTCAGGATATATGGGGTCATCCCATAAGTAATGTCCCATAAGAAATAATGGTTTTTAATATTCTGTCTGTTTATGTTTCCTCGTTTTCAATTTATTTTTGTTTACGTACTTTGTTTATTATAGCGTTAAATACACTTCTATTCGTCATGTTTTGGTAGTTTTTTTTTTTGTATGTTTTTTTTACGGCGCATCGACAAATCTTGGCCATTAGCGCCGGTTTTGGTAGTTAAACTTATTTATTCAGTGCTGAAATTTCATTTGAAATAGATCTCCCAAGACACCACTTACGCCATGGTATAATGCTTTAGGACTTCAATAAAGGAGAAAAGACTGCTTCAACTTACGCCATGGTATAATGCTTTAGGACTTCAATAAAGGAGAAAAGGCTGCTTCAACTTATCGAAAACTTGTAGAAATATATGGCGAAAATTTCATTAGTGAGAAACAAGCAGCGGTTGTTTGAACAATTTCGAGCGGGAAACCTTAAGCTTGACGACGAACTCCTGCAGGATACTGTAGATGGAAATCCTGTTGTAATAGTCGTAGAGCTAGCAAAAAAACTTGGATCTGCAAATTCTACAGGCCACCGACACAAACCGACATTACTTATGGGATGACCTGATATTTTGCTTTCCTTTACAAAACAAAGTTTGAACTGCAAACTCTCTCTGCAACGTTTTGCATTAAATACACGTGAGTTTGTGCAGTTTTGACGACTTAAGCATGGAGTTATTGCACATTGGCCTATTCGCATCCCGGCCAAAACAACTCCTTCCCTCCGAGAGATATGTGAAGCTGTTTTCTTAGTACTTTTGCACCTGCATGGATGTTGTCACAGTGCTTTCCATTTTTCAAGAATATTATGTTTTATAAGTCTCTAAGCTTCAAAATTATTGTATTCATTTATCAATAATTTCAATAAATTTGACAAATAACGTTTTAGAATGTAATGTTGAGTATTTGTTTCGCGGTTGGTTCGGTATTACATATTTTGCATTTATGATGAAAATTGAGCTGACGACAGCAGAAGATGGATCCTAATTGAAATCACGTTCATAACGACAAATGAAATCAGTTAAAATAACTCAATTAGCCCACAAAATATAAAACGTAAGTGGTTGTATTTATTTTATGATTGGAATACATTTATATTACTTGAGTTTGATTTTTAAGAATTATCAATTAACTTAAAAAATAAAAATTAAGGCAGGAGTCAAGGTGAAAAATACAATAATCCAACAAAGTGTGAGAGAGGTTTGAGTCAAGGTTGGAGCCGAGAGATTATTTTCCCCGGGTACAGAGCGTTAATTGTTAACAAGTCAATTAGGTTAATTGTAAAATGAAGCGTGACAACCTTTGACACAAGCCCTCGTAAAAGCAACACTCTCATTATGTCCTTCCTTTTTACATTCACGCCACCTGTCGTATCAGCTTATTTTATTTATTTTTACAGAGAATTTCAGTAGAATTGTAGATCTGAAGAAAACAACACGTGCCAATCATTAGACCCTAGCGTTTTCCTTCTGTGTATATTTTCTTAGACGGAAGCTTTCAATTCCGTTGAATATAATGTTTGTTTTTTTCTAGAGCAATTTATATCCTATTCTTTATTAAATATCCATCTTTCTCAATGTGCCAAAATAAAAATAAGAAATGTGTTATAAAACATTGAGTTAAAAAAAATAAATAAACAAATATAATCACTCAAATAATAAATTCAAATTATAAAACGAAAAAAAAACCATTAATAATAATAAATAATCAAAAAATAATAATGAAATAAAAATAAATAAATAATACTTTTCAAATTTCAGTAGCATTCCAAATTTTATTTTAAACAACTTAAACCTGAAGAAACCTACACGCGTTGCTCATAACACCATGGTGTTTTTCTGCTGTCTTTATTTACATTGGGGAAAATTTTGCCCTAGTATCCGAATGATACAATGTTATTTATATTTTATGCGTACGTACATCAAATATTTAATGCTGTACCAACATAAAACATAGAATATTCATATTCCTGAAAGTGGTAAAATTATATGATGAAATATATAACAGAGTAGCGGGCAAGTTTGGCTTAATAATAGGACATTCGACTCATATTTTGAGAAAGTTCGAAACTCAGACCTAAAGATTCAAACTTTTAGTGTAGTCGTTCCAGTGTCGGGGTCCCAGACCATCCCTACATTCACCCAGACTTCAATGGGTACCTGCAATGAGGAAATTCAGGCGGCCTGTGCATAGTACGGACCTCTACAGTACCTGCCCCTCTGGACACCTGTGACCCTAAAGTGTACGTCAATATTTATTTATATAATTTAAATGTAAGCAATATATGAATAACTCAGATTTTTAGGACGGGTTAGCTATAACCAGTTCTAGACAGCTAAATACTGTAAACATTTTAAACGTTCAAAGTAATTTTACCCTGAATAATGTTAATAAAAATATATAAAAAAATAATAAAACTACATAAAATAAGTATTGTAAAGTGAATTTAAGAATAACAAGAAACATTTTAATGATCTTACAATGTTAATTTGTTCTGATGATGAGGGTGGGTCTTCGAAAGCGGTCGGTATTTTTAAAGATCGTTCTCATAAGGCGAATAATTTAGTATTTTTTCTGAATTTTAGTAATATTAAATGTTACTAAGACTATAGAAATTCAAACATTACAACTTGTGTAATGCTAAAGTGGCCCCTGACCTTGCCTGTCCCACTCAGCATTTAATAGGAATCTACAAAGGGAAAAATCTGGCCGAATATGCTTCTGAAAAAATCAAATGCCTGTTCAATATCTGCCCCCCCCTCCGAGCCCTCGTAGACTGATGATTTTTTTAATGAGCGTAATGAGTCTTGCTTTATCTTGAGGATTAATGATTTCAATTTGCGATATCAACTTTCCGAGTAGAGATTAAAGACCTTACGCAATCAATGAAGTGGTTCTTTCTTTACTTTTCTAACAATAATTATCAACAATGTAAGCGTTCATTTGCTGAATTATTCCTAATTTATGCGTTCATTCTGCTAGTAATAAGCAAACAAAATTTTTAGAGAAACGAATACTAAAACGAAAATCAAACGAAATGTTTGATAAGACTTATCATGTTCTGGTAAAAACTACAGCAGTATAGAAGGAGGGATAGGGAAATTCCACCATATTGCCAACATTTTAAGAGGGTTTTTTTTTTTTTTTAATAATAAAATGCGTTTTATTTTGTCAACGTTTCGGCTTGAAATTTCAGCCTTCATCAGGGCTTTAAAAGAACGTTGACAAAGAAAATACTAATTCATTTACAGATGAAATAAAAGGAAAAATATTTTACATACACGAGGAAAAGATGACCACAGCAATTTATTGAAATTAACTTTTCGTTAATTGATCCAACAAAAAGGTTTGGTTAATGGAACAACACAGTACAATCGACACTAACAGAAAAGAATTGGTGATAGTTTTTACATGAAAAAGGACAGATAGTTATTAAATGTAACCAGATTAGGGAAAAGAGATTTAGAATTTTCACTAAATAGTGAAAAAATAAAATTAATTAATAAATAAATAGGACGAATGAATTTATCATACGTAAAAACATATAGTTTTATCAAGATACCAAGACCGAAAACTGACTACATCTATATTCTAAAAAAAATAAAAGATTAATTTCATTAATTGTTTATAAAGGCTTAGGGCATCAATAACATCCATAATTATTACGTATGACTGTTTATAAAAACAAATTATTGCTCGTCGAATTGAGATTTTCAAATATTCGGAAGTTAACTACTAGATACATATTTTGTGGATATTCAGCAATGTTTTTTATATTTCCCTATATATCATATAGAGCACATCAGAGCACATTCAAATACAAATATATATTATGAATACATGCGTGATTACCAAAAGAATGGCAAGCCATTAATAAATTAATGCCTCTATAAAATGGAAAATAATAAACACGACCTCTTCTAAGAAATGCTAATACACTGATGTTTAGAATCTAATTCTAGAACCTAGACGGTTAGGAACTTACTATGTTCAGTGTACAAATTCATAAATATATATTTGAGAAGCGTTACAGTTCTTTTATACGTTAATATATATGTACTAGAACATAAGTGCGACTAGTAGGAACTTAATCACCTCAGCCCTTTTCCAAAAAAGTAACCAAATTGGGTATATTTTGCCTCCCCCAACTCAAAATTGGTTGTTTCTACGCATGTTGAGCGTCTTGAAACCATATTAGTCGCTAAATTTCAGATTTCACGATGAACACTGAAATTATTTTAACGTTTGAAGGAAAATATATAATATAGCAAAGTAATATATATTATTGAAGGGAATGCAATACTCTACAACCCTGTAACCGTTATTTATATTTTGGGTTCATCCTTGAAGAAATATCCGGTCAAAACGGGGAAAAATATGCGGCAAAAGCGTTTTTCCCCAAAATGACAGATTTTCAAGAGCGGATATTTTGAAAACTAAAGATATCTCGAAAACCTTTATTGAATAGAACTTGTAGGAAATTTAATCAGCTTTCATTTGTTATAGAGTATTCATGTCGCTAGGACGCAGGGTTTCCGAGATATAAGTGAAAACTCGAAAAATGGGACCTTCTAAACCCCCCCCCCCTTCTCCCCCGCACAAAGGCTACGGGCGAGGACTTTTGATATGTTCACCTCCTTTCCAGCCCAAAGAAAGTTACGAAGTCAAAAATTTCCATCTATATCTGTTCGTTACCTGGACTAAACGTTTTCAACTAGACGGGGCGTTGAAAATGGTTTCATTTGATTCACCATGCCAGTGTGTAATAAATCCTATAAACGCAAATGTAATTTTCCTGAACTATGTTGCATTATCGGTACTTCCGGTTGCGTCATAGGGCCGAAGTCATAAGCGGGTTTCATCCTTATGAGGAGAGAAAGGAAACGAGCTAAAAAATTATCGAGAGCAAATAAAAAATGAAAAAACTTGCGTTCATTACTAGGAATGATTTAAAAACTAAAAAAACATGGATTGCACCACGTCATGAGAGAAAGAAAAGATATTGTTTCTGGCCTATTGAGCAAGATGTGATAATTCGTTGCATCATATTTTGCGTGAATGTTTATAAGTTTATTTTACCTAGAAATTAAAAGGTACTTTAAAACCACGTTTGTTCGTATGATTTACGGAGCTCTTTATGAAATTCTGGCTGGAAGAACTAACACCCTTGTGCCTAATATTATGATTAAAAGTGGGATAAATGAAATATTGCCTTTACCTTTGACATCCTAATTCCTGAGAGGTAACACGAGGCGTGTAGATGCAACACTCGCGAAGAGCAGCGCACAGCGACAAGGGCAGCAGCTGAGTGGTGACTGAACCAGTGAGACAGTCCTTATCAGTGAGTGGATAAGATAATGAGTCCGGAGTCCCCAGTCAGCTGTTCAGAGCGATTCCCCGTTGAGTGGCCTCATGAGCTGGCATCCCCCACCACTCTTCTACTCGGAATAGAATAAGCATCGCCGGAAAAACCGCCATGAATCTAAGGGACGTGGCGCCTCCTGTTCTATAGACAGATTTCCGTGTATGTTGTCTCGAGTCTGGAAATCCATCTCAGCATGATAGCTTAATAAATAGAATTGAGAGAGTGGTTCTATTTATTTTGCTGACGGAACAAATTTTCCATTTGATATATCCCAGAAGCACTACATTTATTAGTCCTCCCTCCATAGGAATGAATCCCGCTTATAGGTTCACCTCGTGGCGAAATCCGGATGTGATGACAAGAAATTTTCACTTTTCAGAATCTGTAGACGAAAATAATGATGGTTAAAATTTTATCTAAACATGTATATATGTAATCAGCTGTTTCAGTTTGTGTGTCTGTCTATTCCTTATACTAATCCACCTTATACTAATCCGGTCACACCGTTTGACCGGTTTTGACCCCATACTTGACACACAGGTAGATCTTGATCCGGGGAATGTCATAGGCCAAGTTAAAATCGTCTATCTGCTGTTTGTCTTTCTGATCGCTCCTTTTACAAATCGACACAGTTTGACCAATTTTGACCCCAAATTTGCAACACAGGTCGGTCTTGATCCGGGGAGTGTCATAGGCTAGGTCAAAATCGTCTATCTGCTGTTCGTCTTTATTTTCCACGTACAAATCCACACCGTTTGACCGATTTTGACCAAACTTGGCACACCTGTAGGTCTTGGTCCGAGGGGTGTCATAGGCTATGTCAAAATCATCTGGGCCTCACAGTTCGGAGGTCACGGGTTCGAAACTGTGAACCCGAACAATTACTGTATTAGAATTTAATATTAGGTACTTATTTGTTTTGTAATTTAATGTTGCTTTTCTAGATTCAGAACGTAGGGGTACCATGGCACGCCGGGTAGTAGCTAGAATACAATATATACACATTAGAGGGTTAATAAAGAACTGTTTTTACTGAAATTTGGTACAAAAATACTTTGTGTTATTTCAAATGTAAAGGTCGTTAACCAGCAAGATAAGCACACCGGAACATGTTTTTTTACGCGAAAAAATCGTAACGCTTACGTTTTTGCGTTACTGGGCTTCCATGTAAACGTTTTATGAGTAATTGACGTGGGAAATCTTATAAGACTATATCCAAGGCAACAAAACCTAGTTTTTTCCCCAATAAACAAGGTTTTTCTTGGTTGTTTCGTGTTAATCTCGAAACTTGTACAGAAATCGTAGTAAATGTAAAGAATCTATACGAAAGTTTTTTTCATTTTCCATTGTGTTTACATTTTTCAGGAAAGATTAAGACAAAACATTGGCCGTTTTTAATAACACTAGGGAAAACCAATGCAATAATATGGTTAAAAATCAACCTGCTCAATTAAAAGGGTTTACTTGGTGCAAAAAATACAATCAAAATCCCAAATTAAAAGGTTCATTTTTTCCCCCAATTCCCAATATTACTGTAAGATCGCCCCACTGTGTGCCGGTTCATGTCCAGTATTCAGCGGTTGAATTCTTTAATATTTTAATTATTGTTACTATTTTTTGTAATTGTGTATATTTATTTTTTAACTGAAGAAGGCTGCCACTGAGCATGCCGAAACGTTGGAAATATAGAATTTTCTGAAGATCTTTCATGTTCTTAGCCGAATCCCAAACACTCCTTGACATTTTATCCCCCAACGGTTAACTATCTCATTCTAATATTTATATTCCAATTAAATAAGTATGATGGTACAACGGAGATTTACAGAAGAATTGTAATGCAGACACAATATTTTACATATTCATTCTGGCAAGTGTGCCAGTTCATGGGAGATTCACACAATTTGAAAGTGCCATAAAAGCATACAGTTTTGCATGCCCTAGTAACCTGTGAATGATATATTCCTAATACAAGGAAATCCCGTTATTTCCTTTATCTGCTAAGTCGGTTAATTGGTCATTCAGGTTTTAGGAGACTGAGGGGATAATAAAATGAAGGAGGATATTTTACAACCATCTAACATCAACTTCGACATCCATAAAACCATGTCGTAGTCTCAAAGGAAGTTCATGTCATAAAGCGTTTATGTTTTATATAAGTCTTGGATAAGAATTTTCAAATATATGCTCATACTAGCTGTGCCCGAGACTTCGTCCGCGTGGAATAGTGACTGAGAGAAGCATTTTTTGGAAATATCTTTTAGTTTACTTTGGATTATAAACACCGTCGTTTGGGTATTTAAACAAAAAGTCCGACCCGCAGGAACTGCATCATCTTAGCGCGGTTCCGTTCTTATCTCTAGACTCATTTAAAATGATTAAAATAGAAGCTGTTATTATTTTGGGTCCACATTTCTAGAAAGCATGAAGATTAGATAGTTAGCCGTCGAGGTGATAAGTAAAGATGGGATGGTTGGGATTCGGCTAAAATAACCACAATACGATTTTTGTTAAAAATCTATATTTAGGACGTTTTGGCTACTCATTGGTAGCCTTCGTCAGCAATGAAAGTGCCGGGAGGCAGAGGAGGACCAAAGTTGACAGTTCCATCTTTACTTTCAAGAAAGGTCTTATTTACGATCTTACCTGGATGGGTCCCCGCCCTAGGAAGGACCCCGCTAGGCATTTGAAAAGCTATATCTTGGAAATCCATATCTCTAAGATTAAATTGTTTTTCTTATTTTTCTTAACCTGATTTATTATCAGATACATTATCCAACTATAAGCAGTTAAAAAATAACAAGGAATAAAAACAGACAAAAAGAACAGTTCGAATAAGCGAAATCAATTACTTTAAAGTTTTAAGCACTTATTTCTCCGATTGACATCGTCTAATCAAAACTTTCATCAGAACCTTTTTAGTAGAGCATTTAGTAAGCTTTCTAATGGTATTCTTCAGTTTAGCAAGATTCTCAACCTTTTTCGAGATATTAAGAACAGTATACAAAATTACCAAAACTTTTTATGTCTGTTAATAAAATATTTTATTCTAACCCTTCCTTAACTCCAAACGTTACACAAATTTCAACATATTAGTTTTAATGAAAGTAGAACATGCAGAAAATGTTTCAACTGAATCCCATGATTCTAAGTACCCAAACCAAAAACGGTATTCAAAAACTATTTTTCCAATTTTGTCGAAAACGGTTAAAGCTATCGCCTTGGAAATGGTTTCATTCGTTTTCCTAGCCTAAGAAGCCTATAAAACGAGTGCGTACAAGCTTTTGAACTCAAAAACGTAAGCGTTACGATTTTTTTGCGCGAATTTCGCCCTAAACGCCATCTTCCAGTGGACGGATTTTGCTGGTTAACGAACTTGACCATATATATATATATATATATATATATATATATATATATATATATATATATATATATTTGTCTGTTCGCTCTCTAGGTAGAAGACGAAAGGTCCGATTTTGATGAAATTTGGTACAAAAATCCGTCGTCCATTTCATGAGATCAACCTTATAAGCGGGGTTCCTCCCTATGGGAGGAACCGCGCTAAAAAAAATCTAGTTCACAGTAATGCTTCTTTGTACACGATATTAGACGTAGAGCCATCGGGGAGCAAAGCATACAGGCTGCTAGGATTGCTAACAAGTGACAGAGCAACATAAAGCTGACCGTGCGAAAAACTGCCTGTATTTAGATTCACAGCTACAACCATTTAGCGTCAGACCTTGGGCTTTATTAATTGTCATCGCGAGCCATAGGCTCTTACGCGGAACAAACTGAACTCGTTTTAACATAGAAGATAGATAGGAGATACAGATATTATTCTTTACATTGGCATTACTTTTTATTTATGAACCGATTGACACGAAACAAACACTAAATGTAAAGTGAAGCTTGCCACAATATATTAGTGAAAACCGCTTATAAATCGGATAAGCTATATTTGAGGTTCGCCTGCAGAAACGCATAGTTTTGTCGCCCTCCGCATGTTGACCGTTTGGATTGCAAAGATAGATCAAGTCAGAGTTCGGCCTCTGAATCTTAATAAAACTACATTTTCTATAAGAAAATGCGTTTTATTTTTTCCGACGTCTTTTACAATTAGAGCTTAAACATAAGGTAGATTAAGAGTTTAAAATCTGTATCAATGTACCTTCAATTTAATCCTGAGCTATAATAAACATTTATTATCTGTATAATTCATCCTCGTCTATGTTTTTCCGTTCATTTACGGCCCTCCTTGTTTTACAGCCCTGATGAATTTCATGAGCTTGAATTTCGAGATAAATCCATTTTCTTTTAATAAGTTTACTATTACCAACACCGAACCCTGGCTAGGTATGCCTTAAAATATTTTGGGTTACCCTCAAGAAGACACACACTCACACACACATACATATATATATATGTACATAACAGTAGGGTTCCGATTAACCGAGGTTTGGTCAACCGAGATCCCGATTAACCGAGGTGTCATGCCTGAAGGGGGGGGGGGGTGGCTATGTGTATATATATGAAGTTGAGCCAATGGCCACGACGGGAACTTCATCCCGATTCTCAGAAGAAATACTACTCTCAATTTGAGAGTCTCAAATGGTAAGCACCATTTTGTACCTCATGTAAAACAATTTCTGGACGAAAAAAAACTACCTCATCGAGCCCTGCTCCTAATTGATAATGCACCATCACATCCTGACGAGCGTGTCCTATGCGAGGGCGAAATAAAATCGATGTTTTTCGCTGCAAATGTCACATCAATAATCCAGCCTATGAACGAAGGAGTAATTTCGGCCTTCAAACGATACTACAAAAAGAAGCTTTTGTCTGAAACGCTATTAGCAGAAGAGGAAGGGTTAATCCAAAAAATACGACGAACCTCCAACAAATCAGCAGTTGTGCGATTTGTTAAAATACCTCAACTCCCCGGATATAATGGATTCCGAAGTTATAGATTGGTTAAACAACGACACAATAAAAAGATCGACAGTCCTTACGGAAGATGAAATTATTAATGAGGTAATGAAGTCCAATCCCGAAGAAGATGTATAAGAAGACGTGGAAACCATTCCCCCAAAAATAAGCCATGAAGAAGGGTTCAATCAACTTTACAGATCCCTTCTCTATTTAGAAAGCAGAAGCGATGTACCGCCAAATGAACTCATGATTCAAAGGATTCAAAGATAATGGAGAGACACAGCTGCTGCCGACAGAAAAAGTCCATTTAGGCAAGCCACAATTAAAGATTTATTTTTTAAAAAATAATGTCACGTTTTCTGTTGTTATTGTTATTACTACATATTATTATTAAATATTAGTTTTTTTAGCATATAAGTAGTTTTTATTCAAAAACAACCTAGATTTCCAATTGCTATTGGTATGGTTCCGATTATTTCGATTAACCGAGGTAACCTTGGCCCCCATCGACTCGGTTAATCGGAACCCTACAGTATATATAAATATATATATATGTATATATATATATATATATATATATATATATATATATATATATATATATATATTTAGAGAGTCAAACGAATACAAACCCACACAAATGTCAGCAACCAACCGGAATCTCATGACCAACATGTTTACAGTTAACCCTAATTGTAATAAAAAGTAATTGTATTTCAATCATCTTCTTCATTTTTGATTTTTTTAAATCTGAATATTGCATTTTTGTCTAATTTTTTTTTTTTTTTAATTTTACAAAATGATCATATATCGTTTTCAAATAAAAATTTAAAAAAAAAAGAAAAAAAAAAGTCCGTCACGCAGGAGCTGCATGACTAAGCACTTTCCTCAGAACTTCACAGTAATGCTTCACACTTCACTCCTCCTTTTGTAGTGTAGACTACATTACTGAATAATTTGCTGTAAATAACCTATATAAATAAAATAAAAACGTGAATAGTTCTGCTCATTTGCATTTCTTATGAGAACTGTTCAATTATTAATTTTGTAAATAATTTGCTTCCAGAGTTATGTTAATATATGATACTGTACTACTTAATAAATACAGAAAAGCTTCATTTTCCGTCTTTTGATTTGACGCAGGAACAGGATACAGTCCCCATAGTGGGATATAGCGCTCCTTGCGGCGCCTTTTGGAACCTACGTCTGGCCGGCTAATTCTAATGAAACAGAGTTTAAAGTAAAACCTCCTTTCCAATCGACCGATTTTCTTAATTTTTACAACAATTCTTTCTCATGAGATACCCATGACGTATACCGCGTTTCGTTACAATACAGCAGAAATTACGACCGGTATGAGTATATCAGTACTTTAGGTCCGGAGGTAACCCCCCCTCCAAATAACCCGATTTAGTTTATTTTTACAACCCATTTTTCTCTGTTGATTACTACCACGAATACCGAGTTTCGTTGAAATGTAACAAAAATTACGGCTGGTAGTGGCAAATTGGTAATGTGGGTCCGGAGTAAACCCCCCTCCCCGATTTAGTTTATTTTTACAACGTATGTCTCTCTTTAGATCAACATAACGAATACCGAGTTTCGTTGAAATATAACAAAAACTACGGCTGGCAGGGTCAAATTAGTGTTTTGGGTTCGGGGTAAACTCCCCCTTCCCGGTGGACCGATTTTGGTGGTTAACAAACTCGTTCAATCGTTTGCTAATTGAACACTATATACCACGTTTCGTGAAGAAAAAAACAAAAACTCTGGCCGCTAACGTGTTAACACACACACACACACACACACACACATATATATATATATATATATATATATATATATATATATATATATATATATATATATATATATATATATATATTTAACGGGGGTCATTTTCGGTGCCTGCTAGGTAGGATCGATGGACATTTGAAGAAATTTTTCAAAAATTCCGTCATGAGTGCAACCTCAATAGCTACATTCCTTCGGAGGAAAGTGCAAAAAACACCATATTAATAACAAGACACATTTAATGGATATTCGATCTGAAATAATAGCAGAAAAATAAACAAATTAGATAAGTACTTATAAAAACGAAACGAGGAATAAAAATATTAAAAATAACAATAAAGGAATAACAGAAAATTATTTAAAATTCAATAAGTAATAAGGTAAATTAATTGTGGTTGAATGATTCAGTACAATTTTACTCAAGTTACGTCCGTGTCATTCGTTCATGTAGTGCTTTTGTGATATTGTGTAAAAATTGATCAATTTTCGGGGTTAGTTGCCATGATTGTTTTTCACTCTCTTCGATAATATGCGGATGTTGCGAGAAGATATTAGTGAACATTTGAATTAGTGTCAAGAGTTCTTCAGCAATATCAAAAAGCAGATTTTGGGATAACGTTTCAATCAGAGGACATAAGCTGGTGGGTGCATGTGTTGAACGCATTATCCCCGAATTTCGGGCTTGATTTAAACCCGATCCGGATTTCACTAAGGGGAGTGGGCTAATGAACCAGTAGTAATCATGTGGGGGAGATTGAGCCGTCCACAGCCGAACACGGTGTTGTACAACACATCAGTCGAGGGACAGTACTGAATATACCAGGGCTAGGAGAGAAGCGGAATATACCGCAATCAAACCCACGCTGAATAGATGTGGGGAGCACTAATCCACATTCATCGGACTGAATTCTATACAAACACAGCTCCAAAAGCGAAGGTTTACTCCGATTTCAAATCAAACAACCACCAGCAACAGTATTTTATGTTTAGTCAGAATAATACTAAACATTTTTCATAATGAGATGAAGATAGTTAGCCGGCGAGGTGTTAAGAAGTCAAGGGCTGGATAGGGGTTCATCTAAGACAAAAAATGTCATATTTTCAGAAAAATCTATATTTAGAACGTTTCGGCATGCTTTTTGGTACTAAAATGCCTAGGTACGGGAGAAAGACCACAATAACATTTAGGTGACCATGGTCTCTCTCTCAGCAGAATCTCAACCAAAATTAGTTCTATAAATTTAATCATATTGAAACATTTCGAACAACATTATTTGGACATTATTTCATTTCAGCACATGGCTTAGCCAATAAAACTAGGGATTGCCTAACCCATGCCAATAATTTTGTATAGTGCAGAAGTGTTTTTTGCGTTATTGGATAGAAACATAAATTTATTTAACAGTAAGTTTTGAGGAAAACAAATACTAACAATTCCAATTATAAGCTTTCGAAATTAATCAAAGAATAATAATTATATGGAAACGCTCTATGATGACGCTGTTCCTGCAGGTCGTAATTATTAAGTTTCTCTAAATAATAAAATGAAAACCAATTACGTGTTTACAGAGACAAAGACGATAATAAAACTTACACTTAATATTCAATAATGGTGGTTCAATGGTTAATAATAATTATAAAAAAACACAATTAATTCATCTCTTCTTGCCTGCATTGCATGTTTTACGCATTTCTTGCTCCTCTTCAGGAAGATAGAACTAAAAGATACTTTACTAGAAAAACGAGTCCCAATGATGAGGCCAGGAAAGAAAATGTCATTCAATTAGTTGTGTATTTATTATTATTAACCTTCCGCCACATTTAAGTGAAATTATTAATATTGAAGGTCAAAATAAACAAATTAACACATAAAGTATTAATAAATTGTCTGTCTAGTAAAACGTCAGTCTATCAAGCTGACTCAACTCTTTATTTTGAGCCAGCTGGATCGACTAAACGTTCGAGGTAACGTCACTTTCTCAATTTAAGCTTTCATATAATTACCAACTTCCATTAGTCTGAGTTTGATGATTTTCATAATGCGTCTGTATTTTAAGATTACAAAAAAAAGAAAAAAGTGTACCCCTGGGGGTTCCTTTGTATTTTAGTAACGAGGGGGTCTCAGACTAGGTTTTAGATGTTATTTGCCGATTTTTCTTGCGTGAAAGGGTAATAGTAGCTTCTGGAGTGAGAATTTAATGTAAATCCAATTACAAATGGATCGGCTTTCAGGAAAACGAACTAGTCCTTTCTTTCAGAAGATATTTTTGACCGTGGTGATTAACCAGCTAGAAATACTCATGGTTCAGTCATAATAAATACTCAACATACTTAATAAATAAAAGAGACCCAATTGTAGACAATGAAACAAAACTCGCGTTTTTTGTTTTTTTTTATAAATAATTAGTTTTAGTATTGTTAAAACACATTTTGAAATAAAAATAAGTCTTCATTGTCAAAGTTTTGGCTTGAATTTCATCAGTTCTTCCTCTCCTCAAGGCCCTGATAAAGGCATGAAATTCAAACCAAAACGATAACAAAAAAACTAATCCCCTGCTGAATAAAACTTATATAGAATAATATGCAAAATAAAGCCTATCTAGTGGATAAAAATAGAGGAAAAAAGCCGTTCGTGGTGGTAGAAAATCTTAAAAGTATTTCGCTCAGAAATCTCCGAAATATTGTCACTAATTTTACGTATCCTGTTTTATAGCCAAATAGATTTATATTCTATAATCAATAAAACCTACTAACAATAAAAAACTATGGGTAACAGATGAAAATAGGGAATACCAAGAATAATTCTAAAGAACGAAATCAACACCAGTACTGTAATCTAGATATTCATACGGCATCTTCGAATTCTAACAAACAAAATATTGATTCTAATTATACGTATCCTGTTTTATTGACAAATACATTTGACTACTATAAGCAATTAAAAACACTAGGGAATATGCCAAAGAACTCGGAGTAGATGCCTCGACAGTTTCAAGACATTTGAAGGAAATCGGCAAATCCAAAACTGACATTTCATACGGTACAGTCTGATATATTTTTAACAATGAATTATTTTTCTTATTTTAATTAATCTGTTTTATTGTCAAATACATTATCCAACTTTAAGCAATTAAAAAATAACAAGGAATAAAAACAAACAAAAAGAACCATTCGAATAAACGAAATCAATTACTTCAAAGTTTAAGCACTTATTTCTCCGATTGACATAGCCTAATCAAAAATTGTTTCAGAATCTTTTTTGTAGAACATTTAGTAAGCTTTCGCATGGTAACCCTCCGTTTACGAATATTCCTAACCGTCTTCGAGATATTAGGGAATGTATACGAAGTTCCCAAAACATTTCATGTCTGTTAATAAAATATTTTATTCTAATCCTTCCTTAGCTCCAAACGTAACCAAAATTTTAACATATTAGTGTTGATGAAATTCAAGCATGCAGAAAATGTTTCAACTGAATCCCATAATTTTAAGTATCAAAATCAAAGACAAAAAGAACAGTTCGAATAAGCGAAATCAATTACTTTAAAGTTTTAAGCACTTATTTCTCCGATTGACATCGCCTAATCAAAACTTTTATTAGAACCTTTTTTGTAGAGCATTGAGTAAGCTTTCTAATGGTATTCTTCCGTTTCCCAAATTCTCAACCTTTTTCGAGATATTAAGGAAAGTATACAAAGTTACCAAAACTGATTTATGTCTGTTAATAAAATATTTTATTCTAACCCTTCCTTAACTCCAAACGCAACCAAAATTTCAACATATCAGTTTTAATGAAAGTAGAACATGCAGTAAATGTTTCAACTGAATCCCATGATTCTAAGTACCCAAACCAAAAACGGCATTCAAAAATTATTTTTTCAGTTTTCTCGAAAACGGTTAAAGCTATCGCCTTGAAAATGGTTCCATTCGTTTTCCTAGCCAAAGAAGCCTATAAAAAGAGTACTTACAAGCTACAACAACAAGTACTAACAAGGGGAGTTAGTATTATTTTTTTTTAGTAACACAAATATTTTAT
The DNA here is from genome assembly GCA_946811695.1 of Gonocerus acuteangulatus. Classification (NCBI taxonomy): domain Eukaryota; kingdom Metazoa; phylum Arthropoda; class Insecta; order Hemiptera; family Coreidae; genus Gonocerus; species Gonocerus acuteangulatus. Next base: position 38,881,339 of record OX328125.1, read on the forward strand.
GCAGAGTATCATAAACTTGTGGTCAATATTGGGTTAACAGATTCGCACAAATAAATATATTCTAATGATGATCTCGTTTATTCTCTAATAGTTAGGATGGCGATTTAATGAAACGTTTCATAAAATTCTCACAAGAATGAAAGGTAAACATAATAATCGGTCGGAATGTGATCAATCGAATACTCTGAAGTGCATTCGTCAGTTTCAAAGACTCAGCAGGCACGTGTTCTATTGACGCAGGAGTTATTTAACAACCTTAGTTCTGCTTGAAAATATATTATTTTTTATCCGCCCAATAAATAATAGACATTATTTAAAGGGTCTCTGAGTTGCAACAAATACAAATCAGTTGTACTATAAGCCAAAAAACAAAATGTACTAATTTTTGAGTTCAACAATATTAATGCATGTTTCTATTTGTTGTTAGCACCTGATGATGGCACATTTGTGTTGAAAGGCCTAGTGCAAAATAAAGGAAATTTGTGGGAAGACTGAATTTTGTTTCACCTTCTGGAATTAAGCAATCCCACTACCGGAAAACATCAAAAAATTACAAATCAATACTAGCACCAGAGTTCGAATGATTACAAAAACATATACTTTATGCAATTAATTTAATAAATACAAAAATAAACATTATTATGTTTATCAGGGTTAGCATTAAGTTTATTAGTAAAACTAAACTTATTCTTAATGAAACAACAATAATTTTTTTTTTATTATGGTATTTGAATTATAAAATATGTGCAGAGCGGAAAGGTTAAAGTTTCAACATAACTATCCCCCCAATCTTGACTGTGAGGTTGGATTATCGAACGAGCTAAAAGCTTTTAGGGAGGGTATGGCCGATAGGGCTGCTAAGTACCGTAAGTACTGGCACCTTGCCTCTTATACAACGTGACACCCAAGACTACAATATTCTCACACGCATCGCGGGTTCCCTTGTAACATGATAACCACACAGGAAAATAACCTTCTCTCCTACATTAAGCCCACCCATGGCCTGTAAACACTCCAAAAGTTTCCAGAATTTTTTACCACATCGTTGTATTCAAGAAATGTCATCACCTTCCCCTTTACACCAGATCACAGCTGATAAAATCTCTCGTTATCCTGGTTTTTTTAGCAACACCTAAAGTCCAAACGGGATATACAAAATTGTCTTCATAGCTGAGCTTAGGAAAATGGTGACCTTGTACTCCCCGAAGCGGATACTGCAAATTTCCCACAACTCCAAGTGGCGTGCGTTCCTACAGTATTCCCGGTAAAATGCTTAGTCAGCCCGCGAAAATATTTAACAACTGGCGCCAGGCGATGAGCCATCGATTTTTTTTTTTTCGCTTCTCTTAAGATTACCAATAGTGATAATTTTCGATGCTTACATCATTCAGTACGATGTTAATTACAGGTGCTAGTTAAGTGTTTATTAATAGCACATTCCGCAGGAAAGTACTTAGAGAAGTTGAAATTCTCACTGATTTTTTTTTCGCTTCTCTTAGGATTACCAATAGTGATAATTTTCGATGCTTACATCATTCAGTACGATGTTAATTACAGGTGCTAGTTAAGTGTTTATTAATAGCACATTCCGCAGGAAAGTACTTAGAGAAGTTGAAATTCTCACTGATTTTTTTTTTCGCTTCTCTTAAGATTACCAATAGTGATAATTTTCGATGCTTACATCATTCAGTACGATGTTAATTACAGGTGCTAGTTAAGTGTTTATTAATAGCACATTCCGCAGGAAAGTACTTAGAGAAGTTGAAATTCTCACTGATTTTTTTAAATATTGCTTGAATCAAACTATATTACAAGGCATCGAAAATAACCACTAATTATAATTAGTCGTAATTTTCGATGCCGGAAACAGGTCTACAACCAAAAATTTGATTTGATGATTTTGGCTAATCTCTGTGTTTCTCGGTGTGCTGAGGCCGAGAATGAATTCCGTTTTTCTCTATCACGTACAGATTTTTTTCAAATCCATAGAACATAATATACCTGCTATACACATAAATTTGGTAAGAAGTAGGTTTTTTTATTCCAAACGATTTCTCTTTTTATAAACAGACATCTTTCACTAGGTGGTGTAGGCAATGACTCCCTCAGTAGATGTTGTAGGTCTGAGGGTGTCTAGGCACGACTTGTTCAGACAGGAACGTACTTGTTTGGTCTCAGATGTCACCGTCTGAAGCTAAACGAGATTGAACCTGTTGTATCAGGAACTTGGAGTTAAATTTCTGTTCATTCTCTCAGTTCAGTAGTATCAACTGAAGTGAACAAATTCACTGAGGTCTCTTAGTTGTGTCAAAGTGATTAAGAACGTATTTTAAGGTTTGAAAGTGCATTTAGACAAAATGTCTCATCGTCGTTGTGTTACCAGTCCAGACTACTTCTGTTTTATCTGTGGTGAGTACACAGTTAAGAAATACCAACGAAATATAACAGGTTTTGTCAAAAATGTATATTATGCATATGATAGGAGATCAAGATAAAGTGTGGGCTCCTCACAAAGTATGCCATAGCTGCGTAGAAAAACTTCGCTTATGGTACAAAGGAGAGTTAAAATCTTTCGGATTTGCTATCCCAATGATGTGGAGGGAGCAAAAAAACCACGTTAATGACTGTTACTTTTGTAATTGTCATGTTCAAGGCTATAATTCCAAAAATCATAAGCTCATTAACTACCCTAATGTGGAATCTGCTAGTCGTCCGGTACCACACGGTCCTGGATTGACAGTTCCTCAGCCCCTTCGTGACTTGGGCAGTACAGATAGGGAAGCTAATAGAGAAGACTGTATGTCGGAGAGCGATGAAGTACACAGTGAGTTCAAAGCAAGCAGTTCAGAAGATGAACCTCAGCTTATTTCTCAACAGGAGTTGAACGACTTAGTGAGAGATCTTGGACTTCCAAAATATGCAGCTCAGTTACTTGGCTCCCGTCTTAAAAACAAAAATTTATTATAGCCAGGCACTTCTTTTTCATGGTATCGACACCGTGAAGCAGTTTTTGTTCCTTACTTTGCTCTGGATGAGAATCTTATTTATTGCAAAGACATTCTTGGTCTGATGGGTCAATTTGGTATACAATATGACCCGATTCATTGGCGTCTATTCATAGACTCATCAAAGCGAAGTCTAAAGGCTGTTTTGTTGCACAATGGCAATACTTATGCTTCAGTTCCAGTTGGCCATTCGGTACATTTAAAAGAAACATACGAAAATTCGTCATTAGTTCTCGAACGAATTCATTATAATGAGCATAACTGGTTGATATGTGGAGACTTGAAAGTACTTACTATGCTCTTAGGTCAGCAATCAGGGTACACCAAGTTCCCTTGTTTTTTATGTTTATGGGATAGCCGAGACAGAAATTCCCATTGGAACAACAAAGACTGGCCATCAGGAGGAGCTCTGTCGCCAGGCCAAAAAAATTTAATTAGGAGAAGTTTGGTTCCTTCTGACAAAATCCTGCTACCTCCTCTACACATAAAGCTAGGGCTGATAAAACAATTCGTAAAGTCTCTCAATAAAGAAGGTGGATGTTTTAAGTACTTGTGCTCCAAGTTCCCACGATTAAGTAATGCAAATCTAAAAGAGGGGATCTTTGTAGGCCCAGATATTCGGACACTTTTCACAGATCCACATTTCACTCAGACCATGAATGAGAAGGAGAAGGAAGCTTGGAATTCTTTTAAAGATGTTGTTGAGAAGTTCCTTGGTAACGTGAAGGATCCCAACTACAGAAGTATCGTTGCAACATGAGTTTGAAGGTTCACTTCTTACATTCGCATGTGGACTATTTTCCGGAAAACTTAGGGGAAGTAAGTGAAGAACAAGGGGAAAGGTTCCATCAGGACATCCAGGAAATGGAACGTAGGTAGCAGGGCAAATGGAACGTAAACATGATGGCTGACTATTGTTGGATGCTGCAGCGTGAATCATCTGAAGAGTCCTACAGCCGGAAACGAACACGGAGAAATTTTCAGGAGAAAAAAATACGTTTTCATAAAAATAATAACTAAATATGCCACTGTTAATTCTGAAGCTGTTATTTCTACACATTTATGTATTTTGTACAGTAAACAACATTGAAATAACTAAAATATCATGGAAATAAATGAAAACTCTTATTCGCCAATTCTGTTTTCTTTTAATGGTAGTACCTCTGCCCTTACTTGAGATTGAACCATTTACTTACGTGATAGAGAGGGACTGACCTCATGTTCGGCTTCAGCACGCCAAGGAGCATAGAGATTGACCAAAATCATCAAATCAAATTTCAGAAAGATTATTTTTGTAGACCTGTGTTATATATGAGTGCTTGTGTTAGCAAGGTAGAGACCATAATCTTTTGTTAGTTCGTCCCTATCTCGATATACAAAGTCCCCAGGCATCATGAGTTGTTTTTTACTTAAAAACAAAAAAGTGCGGCTCGCAGGAACTGCATCATCTTAGCGCGGTTCCGTTCTTATCCCTTATGTTGGCAAGGTTGACATATAAACAGGTATAATTTTGGTTAGACCTTACATGAAATAATTTATGATCACAAAGAGGTTACAGTTGCAAGGTCCATACCTCATACCTGACTCCCTGGCCTCGTTGGTTCCCTCAAGAAACACACTACTTACTGTTTCTTATTTTCTTTTACTATAATACTAATTTTACAGATAAATGCAATATAAAACAAAAAAAAACATTAAAAAATGATTTAAACAAAGACAAAAACCCGTTTAAAAGAACAAAACAAACACTTATTTCTCCGAATGACATCGCCTCATCGAAAATTGCTTCAGAACCTTTTTTGTAGAACATTTATAAACATATAAAACGAGTACTTGCAAGCATATGAAGTAAGCGCAACTATTTTTTTCGCGCCAATTTCACCCAAAAAACATGTTCCGGTGGACGGATTCTGCTGGTTAACGAACTTGACCTTTCAAATTAGACACACGATAGATTTTTGTACCAAATTTCATCAAAATAGGACCATTGTTGAGGCCAGGAAAGAGCGAAAGATATATATATATATATATATATATATATATATATATATATATATATATATATATATATATATATTATTGATGTTCCCTCACCAGTCATAGCCCGAACACAGCCCTGGTAACAACTATCACTGCACGGAGGTAGATATAAGTTCACTTTTGTAGTTATAAATATATTATATAGTTATACATATATTGTTAGCAAAAATATTATGTTCCTTTTATGTATATGGATGTGTGTATATGTGAGTATGTGTGTGTGTAGTCGCATGTATATAAATGTATATGTATCCATATGTGGTTGTGAATGTATGTATGTACGTTTGAGTGTATGTGTGTATATATATATATATATATATATATGTGTGTGTGTGTGTGTGTGTATGTATGTGTATATATATGCATATATATGGTATTATAGCTATAGTAATAATAGAATGTAAAGTTATATTATTTTAAACTTCATTTAGACACCTTAGTTTATGAATTTGTAATTATTTACTAAAAAACTGTAATCTATAACATTATGTTCCAATTTATACTATCACCATTTGCTTTATAAATTCTAACTACTAATTAGACTACTTACTGTCCAACAACAGTCAAACAATATTAATGCATGTTTTTATTTGTTGTTAGCACCTGATGATGCCACATTTGTGTTGAAAGGCCTAGTGCAAAATAAAGAGAAAATTTGTGGGAAGACTGAATTTTGATTCACCCTCTGGGATATATATATATTTACAAATTTGAACCACCGTTATTTTCGTTTTCAAGGGGTTCTGAAACGTAATTTTTTCTAATTGGCACTTCCGGATTGTTACATGAGGTCAACCTTATAGGCGGGGTTTCTCCCTTTGAAGGGACGGAGGAACCAAGCTAAAACGAGCCCAAACTAATTTATAATTTAAGGGGTCGGGGCAAAATAGTGCCAAGCAACATTTTAAACAAAACATAACTGTAGCTGCTATATTTTGGATATTATGTGGGACAATGAGGTGAAATGGTTAGAGGCAACAAGATTAAGAAGCATACAGAGCTTGTAGCCATATTTTAGTAGCATTTGCATCATGGACTGATAGTCTCACATAATATCCAACATATTAACTACAGTTAGGCTTTGTTAAAAATGTTGCTTGGCACTATTTTGCGCCGACCCACAGTGGTCAAAAACTGCCCAAATGCGCTGAATAACATGTGATATTGTTGATTTAGAAACCTGAAATTAAATATTTCAAGTAGGACACGATTTTTCACTCGGATCACTTCAGACATTTGTTGCAGTCAATACTGACTTGAGTACTGCAAAAAAAAAAAATCCATCTTCGATTTGCTTCGAATGTTTACATAGAGATAACGCGCGTCTGTCTTACCGAGTTCGTTCACGTCTAGCACCGAAATAGGCAAACTTATGCAGCCAATTTCGGTCTGGGCTCTTTCTATACATGTCCACTGAAAATGTAAGCCCAAAATTAGAGAGACGCAAAAAGTATAAGACAAAACGAAATTTGATACGTGTATTTTTTTTTACTTTTTAAGTATCCCCGTCCACGTCGACGATTCTAAAAAAAATAAATATTTTTTTACCCTTCGAACATCCCATTAAAACAAAAAAAAAAATGCGTCAATCTTATTGGTCTGAACAAGTAGAGTTGCAGGAACGATTTTGGTACATGAGGATTTGGGAATTTTCTTCGTTTCTTGTACTTCCATGATTAACCACCGTCCTGCAATCAACAGTGGGGGCCTGAACATGTATTTAAGACCAAAATGTTCGGAGAAAATACTTCAAAAAATCAAGTTTTGAGCGCTTTTTGAACATTTTTGACCACTGTGCGACCCCTTCAATTATTCCTCTTGCGGCGTAATTATAGTTTTCCTCCAACAAACTCGCTATATAATTTTTAAAAAAAATTATTACTTTAATACATATGATAAGAAACAAAGAAGAAAAAAAAAGTGCAATGAGCATAGAGTTCCAATATGGTATTTATTTTCAGATCAAGGGATTTCTAAATTCTTCTTCTTCTCAAGTCTTTTTTTCCATATGAAGAGGTTAAACTACTTTGAGATTTTCAAAATTCGATTTTTTTTCTTCGTATGGGCATTTTTTTTCTTAGTTTTAACGAATATTATAATCTCACCGAACTCATTATCGAAACTATAATTTGTCATTCAAAACCTTTCTAAAATATATCTGGAAATATTATAATTATCTAAGCTGTGGTATAGGAAATTTCTTTCTTGTAGCAATGGCAGTTGTTTGGAGAAAATTTTCATTTACGTAGGAATTTTGAGTGAATGGAATTTAAACTTAAGAATAACGCAATCGTCAATTATATGGCAATCAAAAATATTATTCGTCATCTCTTAGCTAATGTTATGATAAAATTTTATTTTAACTTTTGACATCAGTAGATCTTGAGATACTATCTTGTATCCTATATTGAAATAATTTCATAGATTAAATATTTAATTGTTTCAAATATTCTTAATTAGAAATCTTATGGTGTAGGAAAAGTAATTAGCAGTTTCTTAGTAATTTTGATGAACCTTTTTTCCTAATAATTCTTAGGCGTTTATAATATGCAATATTTATCGTCTTGTTGCCTTGATGTATTGATATATACGAATTGACATCAAATAAAAAGTATAGTATTGTTAAATTTAACTTCCGAGGCCTATTCAAAAAAAATTATTGAAAATACTTTACTCATAATTGAATTCAAAGAACTCACTTCAAATAACACTGTGCATTTCAGGACTAAAATTTTATTTTAGTAAGAGTAAAAGTAAATTAATCCTTTTAAAAGGGAGAGTAAAAATTCGGAAAATATTACACTCAACCAATCAATTACGATTTATTAAAAAATTGTGGTGTTCATAAATGTAACTAATTCGTGAATAACTATCGTATTAATAATATTATTTTTTTTTTTCCTGCATATCTGTATCTAGGCCAGTAGCGCCGGTCTATCTATAGGTTGCCACCTTTCCTAAACATCTGTGCTAGGGGAGGAAATTCCTTGAACGGGCAATAGAATAAATAGACTCAACCACATGCAGGCGGGACTCGAACCCACATCTCCCGCATGAGAATCCAAGGCGTTAGCCACTGGACCACGTGGAGACCCATCAATAATGAAAATGTAAGTACTACTTGTCAAATCCACAATAAATAAGCAAATATTTCAATATGAATTTATTAATTATTAGAAAATATTTGTTATATCATTAAACAAACCATTGAGATTAAGATCAGATACATTAAGTCTCAAATCACTGACAAACCGAAATCATTCACAAATAACATTCAGAATAGTTAGAAAGCACTGTTTCTTAAAAATATAATGATTTCTAGCAGTCGAAATATCATATGAACTGCTAATTTTAATGAAAAATTAAAGAATCAATTTGCTTCATTTTGAAAAAAAATCTCGGTACTTTTTGCTGATCTTACCTACATTAAAAATGTCATTCAAATATTTGTGTTTCTTAACCTTCTTTCTTCAGTTCCTTCTTATTTCATTCTTCTCTGTTTCTTTCTTAACAAATAATATATGTCTGAATATTTTTGAGGACGCAATATCTTTTGAAACAAACCAATTGACTAAACATTGAATTCAAAAGAGTTTGATAATGATAAATACAATGAAAAAAAATACAAATATGTAATCAACTGTTAGAAATAATCTTTATAAAATTGTATTACCACTTTTTTATGGGCGCAATATTATTACTTAGCTACATCAAAATATATGTTCTTTATAACACTTTCAGCGACAATGGAATGATCATTTTCAGATTAATAGTATCCTTGACATAGTCAGTCTTCATTTTTCCTTCTTCTTTCTTCTATTCTTCTTCTAGTTCATTAATACCTCCAACAAATTAATAATAAAATAAAATTCTACAAATTAGTTTCCACGAGAGTAAATAAGAGTAAACAATATTACTTAATTCATAACAGATAATAGAGGCAAGAACTAATTATTTGTTTGAACATTATTTTATACAACTACATAGGATTAAAATTAATGCAGGATTATTATTGTTATACAACTACATAGGATTAAAATTAATGCAGGATTATTATTGTTATACAACTACATAGGATTAAAATTAATGCAGGATTATTATTGTTATACAACTACATAGGATTAAAATTAATGCAGGATTATTATTGTTATACAACTACATAGGATTAAAATTAAAGCAGGATTATTATTGTTATACAACTACATAGGATTAAAATTAATGCAGGATTATTATTGTTATACAACTACATAGGATTAAAATTAATGCAGGATTATTATTGTTATACAACTACATAGGATTAAAATTAATTAGGATTAACAAATAATTAGTTAGACTAAAAATTTCAGATAGCCTCCAGATTTGAGTTAGTTTTCGATCGTGGGCGAGTCTTCACACGTGTAGCTGTCCCCAAACAGCGTCTTTTTTTTTTAGAACGTTAAGCCTTTTTGGTCTACGCCAAAAATTATTGGGGGATACAATTGTTCGATTTTTCTTCTTTTTTCCAATCGATATATTGGTGAAAAGCGTTAACCCACAGCAGTATTTTCTCAGAGGCAGTCCGTAAAGGTAACCATCCTGACAGAGCATGACTCTTTTTACGTAGTATTCAGACAATAAATTACTTGAGATAAAAGAGTGCGTAAGTGCCTGGCCGTCAAGAAATCGATACACAAGAAGAGAAAAAGTTGTAGTTACCAGGCTCAGAATAGGCCATTCACACTTGACTCATTCTCATCTAATGACTCGACAAGACGAACCACTCTGCAGAATCTGTAATGTGACACTGACAGTAAAACACATACTGACAGACTGCAGAGAACGGGACTACTTAGACTAACCACACGACATGCGGGAGGTTTAACTGAAGGTAGCCCACATATAGACACCATTATTCAGCATTTAAAAACCAAAAAGATTTATAATAAAATATAAAGATGAAGTATTATTGAATACATTTATTCATTATCATTGCAAGGTATCATGAACCACTATTAGCCAGATGAACTATAAGTTCCCACATAAAGAACATATATTAAACCTCAATGTGAAATACAAGTATGTTTAAGCTAAAATAATTTTAGTAGTATTAATAGTTATTAATATTTTAGTGTTAATATTTTAATTATTAAGATTATAAGTTATTAGTATTACTAGCATATTATGTAGTATATATGCAAATTGTAATTAATGTCATGTGGTACTGTAAGTTGATATTATAGTGTATTTAAGAATAGTTTCATTAGAAATTAGAATTTGTATAGGCCAAAGTGCCTATAATAAAATTTAACAATATAACGAGCAAGTCGCTACTTTGCGGGCTCGTAAATACAATGAATGAATAAATAAATATGATAAATATGTAATCATCCAAGGTTTTATAAACACATTAACACGAGCCTCAATTTTATGGGAAAACTCATTGACGTATTTCTTATCAATGGTATTACTGATACACGAATAATTCATAACTTAAAAAAAAAAAAAAAAAAAAAAAAAAAAAAAAAAAAAAAAAAAAAAAAAAAAAACCTACAAATTAATATTGATTGCCAAATTATTGTTCATCATTATTGATCCTTTGTCTCGGTCGGGCAAGCACGAACAAAGTTTTTATTATTTTTAGCAAAAGAAACTCTTCAAGATCAGAAAACCAACACTTTACTTGAAAATAGTATTACTCAACTGATATTTTCCTAGCGAAATTACCATGCCAACCTTATCCCATGAACTTTATTAAGATTTCGAAAGATCAACTTCCACTTAGCCTTTTTTTTGTTACTCGCAAAATATACGGAAATCTCAGAACTGTTTGTATCAATTAACAAAACAAATTTCACATCTCAATACTTCTCCAAACGGAACCAAAATTTAGTTGGAATGATTTCCCTGTACCGAAAAGTAAATCCGGGAGCCTGTAAAAGCATTTAGATTTTTTATGGAAATGTATGCCAAAAGACTGCGTGTCGAGAGTGGATTCTGCTGGTTAACGAATCTAATGTCTTTATGAAAATATCTTTGAACGACATTTCATCGTATATATATATATATATATATATATATATATATATATATATATACATATATATAGAGAGAGAGAGAGAGAGAGCGAATCAAAGGAATAGCACACACCTTTTGAGCAACCAGAAGGCACTATCACACGATAGTGCCACGACAATTCTGGGCACTATCACACGATGGGTGAAAATAGAATCAAGTTTTAAAAAGACTAGGCCAAACTTAGAATTTAAATAAGATAAACTTAATACGTTAACCCTAATTGTAATAAAAAGTAATTATATATTTTAAATATTAACAATAAAAGCCATAAAAAAAAACAAATTAAAAAGAAAAAACTGTAAATTCAATTAAAACCTCTTTGTTTAATGACATGTCATAATCCAAAACAGAAAGAAAATTAATGGTTTCAGGCGCAACTTAATTCCCTGATTATTTTCTTCGTCTTTTTTTTTTTTTTTTTTTTTTTTTTATGACTTGTATTTTTTTCTCTTGTATTTAGCTCAAGAATGTAGCTTCATCATCCGTCAAGAGGTATTACAGAGTTATAGTAAAGAAACGATAATAAATTGAAGATAAATTATGCCACTGTTATAGATCATAGAAATGTATTAATTTAAATAAATTTAAATTTTTAAATATGCAAACACATGTATTAATTAACAAATAAAAGCATATCCCAACTACTTTATTATAAACGTATATTTTATAAAAGATAAAGATAAAAAATATGAACATTTTATCAATAAATTTACTATTAATTATTAAATAAAAAGGGGGGGGAGAGGAAAAAAAAACTGAAATGAATATTTGTTACGGACACCCAGCATGGGCGTATATAGAAAATAATTTCGGAGGGGGCTGGGAAAATTTCGGGGGGCTGAGTGCATTTCCGGTGTATGGAATACTAACAATTTAGATCATGGAAGAGTTTTAGCCAACTTAAACGCTATTACACCCAAAATAGAATATGTTTTATGAACTAAATGATCTTATTTAATTTATTTATTTCATATTTATATAAAATATCATTGTTAAGAACAATTTTTCTTTTTTCTTCTCTTTTGCTCTTCTTAGTTGTTTACATCAATTACAAGCTTTAAAATCAATCAAATTTGAACAGTTTAGCAATACATGTGAGAGTAAGTAGCATGTACCATAGAATTTAATGGAAAATTTCTTATTATCTTTTATATTTTCTAAATAAATAGAAATAGATCAAAACATATGAAAATTTTATGTTATCGTTTACGTAGAAACTTCTCTTCCAATCTTCTTCTTCATTTTTCGTTCTTCAAATAATGAATATTCCATTTTTGTCTAATTACTTTTTTTTTTAAATTTTACCAAATGATGAGAAATCGTTTCCGAATAAAAAATGTAAAAAAAAAAAAAAAAAAATATCAGTAAAAATACAAAATAATAAATAACTATGAATTAATATTGTTAATCATCTTCGAATGACAAATAATAAAATATCAAGATCAATATCAAGAAAAATTAAAGATTTTTAATACTCGTGAGATATGCTTTAACAGGGTGTCTACTACTTTTGTGAAAGCCAATTTCGTGACTTTTTCGTGACATTTTCGTGCCTTGAACGCAAATTTCGTGCCCATTAAAGAGTAAATAAAGTCCGACTCGTAGGAATTGCGTCATCATAGTGCGGTATCGTTCATTTCTCGAGTGCCATGAGTACAAGAATAGATGCAGTTATTGGTAGGTTTTAATCTTTTGTGACATCATAAAGAGAAGAAAGATTAAGGCGCCACTACACAAGACTGACAATATTTTAAACGAAAATGACTGCACCCTCTTTCTCCCAGGAATATATTAACTCCCAGGAATACACTATTAACGATAAGTTTCTCATTTTCTTACCTTGTTTTACTAAAATCATTTACTTATTTAACTGTTAAAAAACACAATTAAAAAAAAACAACCAATTAAAACGTTAGGGAAAAAGAGACAAATACCCGTTCAAAAGAACAAAACTAACGAGTTCGGAGTTTCAAGCACTTATTTCACCAATTAACATCGCTCCATCTAATCTTACAAGAAAATCTTTTTTGCAGAGAATTTAGTAAGCTTTCGAATGGATACATTTCACTTTCCACGATTTTATAACCGCTTTAATGATATTTAAGAAAATGTGCAAAGATTAACAATATACAAAACTGATATATATATATATATATATATATATATATATATATATATATATATATATATATATATACATATATATATATATATATATACAGCTAGTGTCAAAAGTATTGGAACACCCATAAATATTTTACATTTTTGGCTTAAATAATGGTGCTTTAGGTAAACAGAAGGCATCAATAGCATGGTGATAAGCTATACTTGAAATATTCCCTAAAAATCAACATAAAAAAAACGGCATTTCTATTATTAATTAACATTTATCAATAAAATGCAATATTAAGTATTGGAACACCCGATTTCTTTACTAATACAGCTGGACTTTGGACGGGTTTAATTCCATCTTATCGGTGAACTTTGTCCTTTTTGGATGACTTGGTAACTTATATGTTTGAATCACTTTGTTTTAGATCAATTTTTTTAACATTAGCCAGAGAGAAAAATAAACCTTAGTTAAAATACAAAATCTTATTATTACGATTTAATGAGCGCAAATGTTTGTAAGAAATCGGAAAAATTGTTAACCTTAGCTAAGTCTACTTATCAAATATTTAAAATCGGTAGAGTACAACCAACTCTTAGGCAGCAAAACATCATATCAGAAGACCGAAGAGTCTCAATGTATGTGATGAAAGATAAATTTTAAGAAAACCACATGCCAAACCATGGCCTATTGTACCAAAACTTGCGACTGATATCTTGAGGATCATCTGACGAGACATAAGTAGCAGTACAGTAAGAAAGGATCTCAGAAAAAATGGATTACGCGGTCGAACATCCCCAAACCCTTACTCATATTTGACTGTAGACAACAAGCCTCGAGATTTGAGCTCTTCATTCGCTCTCCTCCACGCGTTTTGTCAACTTCTTTGGCTAAAAAGTTCTATTTTGTACTCAAGAACACTTTTAATCCACTGCCAGTATTGAGGAGGATGGTAAACACTTTATTTTTCATAGCAAAGTATTTTCTATTTGTTAAATTTACTTACACAAAAGTTCTTCGGTACTATTCGACCCCGTAATTAATTTTTCTTGAGATCTTTTCTTACTCTACGGTTGCTTAGCTCCCGTCAGATGATCCTCTATATTTCAGTCACAAGTTTTGGTGCAATCAGCCATGGTTTTGCCTGTGCTTTTCTTAAAATTGACCTTTCACCACACACAGTATGATTATTCGGTCACCTTATATGAGGTTTTGCCGCCACAGAGCGGTTGTACCATACCGATTTAATATATTTGATAAGGAAACATGGCTGAGGATTACAATTTTTAAAATTCCTAGCAAACATTTGCGAAAATTATGTAGAGTAATTGTAATTTTGGCATTCCATCATATATTCGTCTTCCTTACAGGCCAATGTCAAAATATTGAGCTGAAACAAAGTGATTCAAACATATAAGTTACCAAGTAATCCTAAAAGAGCAAAGTTCACCGATAATATGGAATTAATCCCGTCCAAAGTCCAGCTGTAGTAGTAAAGAAATCGGGTGTTCCAATACTTTTTACGCATAGAATATTGCATTTTATATTTAAAATGTTAATTAATAATAGAAATGCCGTTTTTTGGGGGTTGATTTTCGGGGAATATTTTAAGTATAGCTTATCACCATGCTATTGATGCCTTCTGTTTACCTAAAGCAGCATTATTTTAGTCACAAATGTTAAAAATGTAAAATATTTATGGGTGTTTCAATACTTTTTATACTAGCTGTATATATATATATATATATATATATATATATATATATATATATATATATATATATATATATATATTGTAATGATATATTACATTCACGAAAATATTTTTAAATTCAAATAACCATCGATATTTTGAAAAGCCCGCGCAAATCACAAACCATATGTACAAATAACATCGTATTATATACGATCAAAATTAATAATGTTTTTGGACAATACTGGTATACAATATATCCATATTAAATGTACATCCAGATAACAATAAATTAATTATTTGGTATTGCAAAAAACAATTGTTATCTTTATATATAATCCGGTAAACTGCGGAAGTTAAGAAGCAAGGACGCTAAACTTTCCCGCTTTCTCGAACGAAGCGTCAGTCTAGTCTCAGCATTCAGAGGGAGAAGAAGAAGTCTGTTGCTTCTCAGCGTTGGTGGAAGGCAGAGCTCTCCTCCAAGGAATACCAAGTATATTGAGGTTTTGTTGGAAGCGGATTGAGTTAGAGGTAAGAATTGTTTTTTTTTTTGTAGTTGACGGTTATTTTATTATTGTTTGTGTGTAGTTTAATATTGTTTGTATCTCAGAATTGTCTGGAGATAAATGTTATACCGTTCATTCACTCGGAACTTTAATCCCTGAGGTTAAGTCAAACTCATATAATAAATCTTATTAAAATAATTAAAATATTTTTATTTCTTTTTTTAAAAAAATTAATCATTACAATATATATATATATATATATATATATATATATATATATATATATATATATATAAAGAATTTTACATCCATTCAAAGCAATTAATAAAACTCTTCAGTTAATTACATTAATTTGAAAAATGAAGAAACGATGATACTAAAAATTTTAAAATGGTTGGAATTAGGAGCCTCAAAAATATTGAATAATGGTGGTACAAAATTTCTAAAAATATTATTTATTAAATAATTATTGTCAATTTACAGACAGAATATAGTTTATTAAAATGTGAACATCAATATTGAAGTTTGCAAGATAAACTTTACACATGAATAAAGAATAATACATGTAATAACAAATAATGTCTTCAAAACAATCATTTTTGGAAGAGTTTTATTTTTTTCTTCGCAGCATCAAGTTCAGAGATAACAGCATTCATTTCTGCATCCGATTCTTTTTGAAGTTTTCTTTTTTTCTCTTCTAGAACTTTAATAGTATGAGTTAATTCCTTAACATTTTTGTCTGCATCTGATCTTTCGGTCTCTTTGACATTTAAAGCCTCTCTCCTCCTTCTTGATGCTTGGTTAACTGAAGAAATCATTCCTTGAGTTATCTCAATTTTATTTATGCCACCAGCTGCTAACACAGAGGAATAAACACGACGTTGAGCTATCAAGGAATGTTCTTGTAAATTTTCTACTAGGCATTCTTTATTAATCGAAAATCCTCTTTCAACTTCTGCATTGCCATGGAAGAGTGTAAGCATTCTTTTCAAAAATAATGCATCTTGATTTTTATCTAAGTGTTGTACAAAAAATTCATCTAATCTGTCATTATTCTCATTGAATTCTTTCAAGCTTGTTTGAAAATTCTTTCTACCACATATGTCTAAATATTGTTTTTTAATAAGATCCCCTTCAATTGGCGCAAGATTCTTTTTGTTAACAAGCTCTTTCAATGCCAGAGTAATTCGTTCTTTTCGCACAGATTCCTTAAGCATTACAGCAGGAGAAAGAGAAGAAAGACCTTTGACAAGACCTTTTGATAAGGGTGATTTTGGACTAACTGCTATTTTTTCAAACAGGTGAAGGAAAACTGCCTTGCATCCATTCAGAAAAGAATATTTTTCTATTTCTGTCATATTTTTAAATTCAGCTCTAGCTCCAAATCCAACATCCATGGATTTCTGAGATAAATGTTTATCAGATTTCTGGAACTCAAGAAGTTGAAGCCTCTTCCCATTCAAAATTTGAGCCATGATATCCTTTTTAATAAAACGACTTGCTATAGAATGTGACATACTATAAACCTCTTCATAAAGAAATGGTACCATTGGTTTATTTGACTGGTACTTTGTTAAAAAGGGTTCCAGTTCAGTTACAAGTGATTGCAAGAAATATAACTTGGCTGCTAATGATGGATCTTTTAAGAAGTTCTGCACAACTGTGAAATTTCTACTATCTGGAGGATCATCTTTAGCATTTTGTATATATATCTTTAAGCCAGGTATCATAGCAATAGCCCTACCTAATACTTTTGAGTTTTCAGTCCACCGGATTGTGCACAGTTTTAGTGGAAAAAGATTGATTCCAGAAGCCTCACTGAGTTTTGCTCTTCTTGATGGGAAATCTTTGAACAGAAAATAAAGGGAACGCAAAAACGTACTTATCTGCCATTCACTTTTTTTTTTCTGCAGTTCTATATGCATTATTAATAACATGCAAGCTGCATGTTCCTATATCTAAAATCTCTTGATCCTCGGACATCATATGTTTAAACTCTTCCAAAAACTTTAAATTAACATTCGGACCATCAACTGAAATTTGAATAATGTTTTTCAATGATAAACCAATATCAGTCATTGCATTTGAAAAACCGTGAAGTAAATCTAGTGCGCGAGATCTTTTCAAAAACACCGATGTAAGGTATTGAGTCTGAACTTTATCACCAGAAGAATCCCAAAATCGCACAATTACGTCCATTTGGCCCATCTGAGCTATTTTGTTAAGGCTCTCATCGATAGATATGCAGAAATATTCACAATTCTTTATCTGCTTAACCAGTAAATTTTCAAAATGAGGCCCAAGTCCAAATGTAATGATATATCCTAGTTTGTCTTTGTGCATTTTGAATTTTGAAGCAATCACACTGTCGGGAAACATTAGGGGAAATAACTCACCCGCAGCAGCATAACACCTGTCAGAGGAATGCGACATAACTTTACTTATTGCCCACAATATTTCGGCCCTTCTTACATCAGGAGTAAGTAAATGAGACAGAAGTTTCCTTTCTCCATCCGTTTTTTCAGAAGATACTACACAGGTTGCTTGTGAAGGTGTAATGGTTGATGTAGATTGATTGAGATATATTTGTGTTTCAGATGAACTTGGGGTTTTACTTCTTGAATCTCCTAAAGAACTTTCTGAAACATTTTTGTTGGTAAAATTTAATGTAGGCTGTTTATCGCCAAGTAAAGCCTTTTCCAGGGCACTATGCTTTTTTCCCTTTTGGTGCAGGTGAACACTACCAAGTCCACTATAACTTACGTCAAAAGTGGAGTTGCAAAATCTGCAGAATGCTCGATATTTATTAGTGTCAACAGATCTAAGCCACTTCGCTAATGTTTTATCTTCGAAAAGCCATGCCTGCTGAAAAGCGCACTTCCCCATTTTGAAACAATAATCTAAAAAAAAAGGAAAATAAATAAATATAAAATATTAATCATGAGTAAAATTATTTCATCATTGCTGAAATAATATATTATAATATTATTGCATCAACTACTTCAAAAAAGTCGGCCTTGCAGGAACTGCGTTACCTTAGCACAATTCCGTTCATATCCCTAGTGTTATTAGTAAACGAATAGAAGCGGTTATTGATAGACTTTGATCTTTTTTAAAAAAAAAAATAAAACAAAATCTCAAAGATAAGGAAGATTTAAGGCAACTATACAGGAAACTGACAGTAAATGATAGCCCCTGCCTTTTCAACGTTCCTCTAATTAAAATCTCTATTATCAATACGTTTCGCATTTTCTTGCCTTGTTTTACTAAACTATTCATTTTACTGTTAAATGTGATTTAGAACAAAAAACAATCGAATAAAAAGTCCGTCACGCAGGGGCTGCATAACTAAGCACTTTCTGCAGAATTATTTTCCTCAGGGAACAGGATACAGTCTCTCTAGTAGGAGATAGCGCTCCTTGCGGCGGCCTTGCGAACCTGGCGGGCTATTCTATTGAAATATATTACAAAGTAAACCCCCCTTTCCGGATGACAGATTTAGCTCATTTTTACAAAACTTATTTCCCATGAGTTACTCATGATGTTTACCGCGTTTCGTTACAACCAGAGTTGGGCAAACGTTAGCGGGCGCTAAAAGCTGATACCTCTCCGCTAATTTAGCGAAACTGTAGAAAGCCAGCGCTAACAATTAGCGGCTAGCGGCGGCAGTGCGCTAACCGCTAATCTATTTATGAAATATCGTAATTGCTAATAGCTTAAGCTATAGTAAGCTATAGTTACAAGTTGTAACTATAGCTTAAGCTATTAGCAATTACGATATTTCTTAAATAGATTAGCGGTTAGCGCACTGCCGCCGCTAACCGCTAATTGTTAGCGCTGGCTTTCTACAGTTTCGCTAAATTAGCGGAGAGGTATCAGCTTTTAGCGCGCGCTAACGTTTGCCCAACTCTGGTTACAACACAGCAGAAATTACGACAGGTATGAGTATATTAGTAATTTGGGTCCAGAGTAAACCCCCCCCCTCCTAATGAACCGATTTAGGTAGTACTGGACGTATAAATAGTACGAAATATATAATTTTGGGCCTCTGACCAGTTATTCCCACTCAAATATATAATATCTTGACCATTATATTGGCAATGGTTTTGTTAAGACCATTTGAGTGCGTATATAACGTTTGAAAGAAAATACATAAAATAGTATTGTAAAATATATTATTGAAGCGAATGGAATGCTCTACAACCCCATAACCAACATTTATTTTTTGGGTGCATCGTTGAAGAGATATCCGGTCGAGAATAGAAAAAAGTGTGTTTTTCCCCAAAATGACAGACTTTCAAGAGCGGATATTTTGAAAACTAAAGATATCTCAAAACACTTTATAGTATAGAACTTGTAGGAAATTTAATAAGTCTTCATTAGTTATAGAAAGGTTATGTCGCTAGGACGCAGGGTTTCCGAGATATAAGTGAAAACCCGAAAAATGGGACCTTCTAAACCCCCCCCCCTCCCCCCCCCGGCTCAAAGGCTACGGGTGAGGACTTTTGATATGTTGACCACCTAACTAGCCGAAACAAAGTTATGAAGTTAGAAATTGTGTTCCAAACATTTCCACCTATAATTCTTAGTTTCCCGGGCTGGTAGTCGCTACATTTCAGATTTCACGATGAACACTGAAATTATTTTTACGTTTGAAGGAAAATACAAAAAATAGCAAAGTAATATATATTATTGAAGGGAATGCAATACTCTACAACCCTATGACCGCGATTTATTATTTTGGTACATCTTTGATGAGTTATCCGGCCAAAACGGGGAAAAAGTATGCGGCAAAAGTTTTTCCCCAAAATGACAGACTTTCAAGAGCGGATATTTGGAAAACTAAAGATATCTCGAAAAACTTTATAGAATAGAACTTGTAGGAAATTTAATCAGCTTTCATTTGTTATAGAATGGTTATGTCGCTAGGACGCAGGGTTTCCGAGATATAAGTGAAAACCCGAAAAATGGAACCTTCTAAACCCCCCCCCCCCGGCTTAAAGGCTAGGGGCGAGGACTTTTGATATGTTCACCTCCTATCCAGCCCAAACAAAGTTACGAAGTCAAAAATTGTGTTCCAAAAATTTCCATTTATAACTGTTCGTTGCCTGGACTGTTAGTCCAGATACAGCTATAGATGGAAATTTTTGGAACACAATTTTTGACTTCATAACATTGTTTAGGCTAGTAAGGAGGTCAACATATCAAAAGTCCCCACCCCTAGCCTACGAGCCGGGGGGGGGGGGGAGGGGGAACAACACGTCCTAGCAACATAACTATTCTATACAAAATGAAAGCTTATTAAATTTACTACAAGTGTTATTCTCTCAAGTTTTCTGAGATATCTTTAGTTTCCGAGCTATCTGCTCTTAAAAGTCTGTAATTTTGGGGGAAAACAATTTTGCCACCCATTTTTTCCTCTTTTAGACCGGAGTAAGTGTTTTAAGTAAGTGTTGTATCGTCAAACAAGTGTTTTGTTTGTGATGGGGAAATTGCTGCATCCAGTCCTGATGTTTCCAATGTGGGTAAAAAAGGTATAGTTTGCCTTAAAAAAGCCAGTAAAGAGAGAGGTGATGGCAAAATCAGCCAACTAGCTAATTTGACTTCACTTCTTGTCCACACATTATGTAGGAGAAATTACACGAGGACCGATTCGATTGCGGCTTCTTTAAGGCAAACTATACCTTTTTTACCCACATTGGAAACATCAGGACTGGATGCAGTAATTTCCCCATCACAAACAAAACACTTGTTACTCATTTTGACGATAGAACACTTACGACATCGTTAAATATTTATCACTCAGCCCCCACCTTATAAACGCCCATTATAAGAGAAAATTTTAAAAAACTTTTAAAACTTACACTCCACTCGCGATGACTGCTTGAACTGTCTATGATCAGGCGATCTAACCGCAACTGCCTTAGGAGAAACGTTTATTTTCTTAGTAAAAACACAAGTTCCTCCCTCTAAAAGGAAATATAAATGCCTTCATTGCGTTCTATTCAGCGAAATACCACGAAACAAATGTGTTTCGGCCTAGGAAGGGAAGGTTTTCTAGAAACCCTCCAGCAGTTGTAACATTAGCGAGTTCCGAGATCCGTCACTCGTTCCTCTCGGAGACCGCCTGATAAGAGAACGCCACATGGAGAGTCTACTGTAAATGTAAACTATTTTATAAGCACAAAATGTGTCAAAAATGCGTTGTACTGAAAAATAAACTCACTTGCCATATAGATACTGTGCCAAGACGGAAAAAAATACACAGTTTTTTAAAATTTGGGGGGGGGGGGCTGCAGCCTCCTCCACATTTTTGAATATTTAGTTGTGAGCTATTTACACGTCGAGTGCTCACTATGTTTACATAATAGAGCTTATTTTGGAAAATAGGTCGACTGGAAAGGGTGAGAAATTGAAAAATTCATTAGTCGCAAAACTTCAGATTCTTCGGTGAAAAACTGAAATTGTGTTAGCATTTGACAGGAAATATATAAATTGATAATGTGATATATATTATTGAAGGGACCGTAATGCTCTACAACCCTATAACCGGCATTTATTTTTTGGGTGTACCGTTGAAAAGTTATCCGGTCAAAAAGAGCAAAAAGTGAGGGTCAAAAATGTTTTTCCCAAAATTACAGACTTTCAAGAGCGGATATCTCAAAAACTAAAACTTTCTCGGAACACTTGATTGAATAGAACTTGTAGCAAATTTAATCAGCTTTAATTTGTTTTAGATTAATCATGTCGCTTGGACGCATGGTTTCCGAGATATAAGTTAAAACCTGAAAAAAGGACCTTCTAACCCCCCCTCCCCCGGCGCAAGGGCTACGGGCGGGGATTTTTGATATGTTGACCACCTAACTACCTCAAACTATGTTAAGAAGTCATGAATTGTGTTCCAAACATTTCCCTCTTTAACTTTTTCGACGCCTGGTCTATTATTCGAGAGTAGTCGCCAAATATCAGATTTCACGATGACCACTGAAATTGTTTTAACGGTCGAAGGAAAATACATAAAATAGTAAAGTAACATATATAATTGAAGGAAAAGTAATACTCTACAACCATATAATCGGCATTTATTTTTTTAATATAAGAGTATATAAGATGGTATAAGAGTTATCCGGTCTAAAAGAGGAAAAAATGAGTGGCAAAATTGTTTTCCCCCAAAATTACAGACTTTTAAGAGCAGATAGCTCGGAAACTAAAGATATCTCAGAAAACTTGAGAGAATAAAACTTGTAGTAAATTTAATAAGCTTTCATTTTGTATAGAATAGTTATGTTGCTAGGACGCGTTGTTTCCGAGATATAAGCGAAAACCGCAAAATGGTACTTTATAACCCCCCCTCCCCCCGGCTCATAGGCTAGGGGTGGGGACTTTTGATATGTTGACCTCCTTACTAGCCTAAACAATGTTATGAAGTCAAAAATTGTGTTCCAAAAAATTTCCATCTATAACTATTCGTTGTCTGGACTGTAATAGTATTTATTTCAATATAAAATTCCTGTTCTGTTACACAGTAGGTATATATCAGTAATGTTTTGAATTCGTGAATAAACACGATGCATGCATAAAAGTAGGCAATTATTATGGCAATTTCTTTTTCTACTTTCCGGTCGCAAATTTTACACTAAAAAAATGAATTTAATAATAAAACAGTATCCAAGATATCTTGCCGATATATATTTAATTTGTACGCGTTTTAGTGCTTGATCTCATTATTAATTTTATAAAATTTATCAAATCTCACGAATTCAAAACATAAATAAAATAAATTATTTTAACAGGAGAAAATAAATTGTACATACCTTATTCTCTTTTTCTGTAGAACACTTCCAATCTATTAATGAAATACACTGGGCTTCAAGTACACCATGTGAGTGAAACACTTTGACTAGTAGGTGTGGAGAATGCAATCAGAATTACAAGCATAAGTCAGAGCACGTTTTGAATCTACATAGACGATCAGCTTCTTCGGCATAGATCTGTAAATGCTACAACAAAGGAAGAGGGTGGGGGGAGGTAGACAGAATTGTGGTGCCGTAAAAAGCGGAAGTTCCGCATGTTAGACCCCGCTAAAACTGAAAAACCCAGAATTCAGAAGTTTATTTTCTAATCGAAAATATGTCATTTCGGCACTAAAATTTCGTGACTTGATATAAAAATTCGTGACTTTTTCGTGATTTTCGTGCCCTATTTTCAATTTCGTGACATTTTCGTGATTTTCGTGACTTTTTCGTGCAGTAGACACCCTGTTTAATCTACGATTTTATTTATGAACATTTATGCTTTTATGTACATTTTCATTACTTAATTTTTAATTGTTTTCTTATTTTAGTTTTTATTATTGTTATAATTTGGTAATTATATTAATTGTTAATTTAATATGAATCATATTTGTCTGTATGCAATCCAATGTGTGTAGTATGCAGAAAAGTTGGAACACGTACTCCAAAATCAGCCCCCACGAAGGAGGGTCATAGAAACGTGGAAAATAGTTAAAGGTTATGCTTTAAAAAATAAATTGTTTAATATTGGGTCTTCGTATCAACCAACGCGATGAGTTTATAAAAAGGAGGGATCTCTAGCTTAGTTAAAATCCATCCAAGATTCTCTCCATTAATTACATTTTTGAGCAAAAATGTATTTTTATTTTTTTAGAACAATAATACAAAACAAACTTTGCAAATTGGGAAAATTAAAACAATAAAGGAGAAACTATTAACAAACCAACATTCGCTTATTGAATACAATTTCATCTGACCTTCTTTCTTCTTTAGTTTTGTTTTCCCATTGGTTACATTACATAACCTACTGTTTTTCGCTTCTCTTCTTTTTTCTAACTTCATTCTTGTAATATGTGTTCATTTTAATGGATGGTTTTATATGTTTAGAACAAGATAATTTTTGTGGCAATTGCCTATATTATATTGAAATAGTAATGAATGATCTGCTTTATTTTTCTGAATGAAGAATAATTTTATAATACAGCAAAGACAAAAATAATGAAAATGAAGGTAAAAATTGCCTTTTATTAATGTATTAATATTTAATTTAATAAGGATAATTTATTAGAAATATTATCTTTTTAAAATAGTATTATTATTAATTTGTTAGTAAATTTCAAATTATGTTTCCACCTTTGACGAATAAATGGGCCGTTTTCTTCCTTTTTCTTCAATCATTCATTCTTCAGAATAATCTTGTTTCTTCGACAGTCCATTTTGTTTTTTTGTTGTTTTTTTTTTAGGAACTGCTTATTAACATTATAATTCATCAACAAACCAGATCATTGAAATGGATGAAAATTAACAACTAATTTTTTAAAAAAAAAAAAAAAAACGATAAAAACAAGTAACATTAAACTAAGGTTTTAAAAAATATTTAACGTTAACTTTTATTTATGTATGTAACACTTAGCATTCATTTATTATATCTCAAATATTTATTTATTTATTTATTTACTCTCAAATACGTTTATCGTCTCAATTAACGCAATAATAGTAATAAATTTTAAAAAAATCAGTCGTACTCACTCATTATTTCTTACATCATTACATTAAAACCTGTAAAAAAAAAAGTATGGTTACTTTTTCAACATTAATGTATTTAGACATATTTTTATAGAACCATCAAGGTGTAATTTTTTGTTATAGTTTAAGGAACGTGATTTAACTTTTGTTGCAGTGTATGTCAATCAAGTATTATTTGTTGATGTGAACAACAACATACATAGGTAATTCTTAATTTTACTCAATATAGAAATTGGTTAAAGTAAAATATATCTACTAGTTTGATTAGTCAAAAAAACCGCAACGTTTAGAAAAAACATTTTGAAATTAATATCAAATTAGTATAAATAGAATACTCTTTGATATCGACCATACAAATGCAAAGTATCGAATGTGAAAAAAAAACGCATTTTCATTTTCAATTTTTCTGATTGCTGACTGATATACGTTGTGGCATACTCTCTAAAATTTAAGAAAAATAATTAGGAATTACAGAAAATCAAACTAACGAATGTGCATTAAGCCTAATTAAAATATATCATAAGATAATATATATATATAAAGCCATCTATAAGGTACCAAACAACTTTTCACATCCGATACTTTGCATTTGTATCGACGATATGATTGTCGAAAGAATATTAAGCCACGATTTAAACAGTTCTTTAAAATTGAATAAAGTTCATCATATTGGGATTTGCTCATTAGTTCAAGTAATAATCATAAAACAAATGTACAAAGAACATTTAATAAGGAACAGAAAACGGAAGTGGATTTCCGGACAAGATGTGTAGGAATATGACCACATTTAATAAGGAACAGAAAACGGAAGTGGATTTCCGGACAAGATGTGTAGGAATATGACCACATTTAATAAGGAACAGAAAACGGAAGTGGATTTCCGGACAAGATGTGTAGGAATATGACCACATTTAATAAGGAACAGAAAACGGAAGTGGATTTCCGGACAAGATGTGTAGGAATATGACCACATTTAATAAGGAACAGAAAACGGAAGTGGATTTCCGGACAAGATGTGTAGGAATATGACCACATTTAATAATATTTTAATGTAAGAACTGAAGGTAATTAGAAACATCAGCAAAATTTGTTTAATTTAATACACATTTTCTGGAAAAAGCCAGCCAAATGAAAATCCTTTCAGTTAATAGAACATAGATGTTCAAAGGAATTGGGCTGTAGTACAAATATATTCCTAAACATACTAAAGGTAGGTCAAATGTAAATACTTATTTCTTTAACTTTGAAAATAATTAATTTCTGATTATATTTTAGGTACCTATTTTTGACTTCAGCCCGTCTAAATCTCATATGTCGTCTGCCAAATTAGTCCCGTTCTTTGCAATTTGTTAGTACGTTTTAATGTTAATGGCATTTTATATCTGCAGAGCGGTTTGACCTTCAGTGTCATTAGTGAGACTGTCTTCGTAATAAATGTGCAAATATTTATTTATTAGATACTAAATTGAGACACCTGAAATTAATCTATCTATATATATATATATATATATATATATATATATATATATATATTCGCTTAAAGGTCGAATTGTATGTTCACATTTCTAAATAGTTTCAACAATAGGAGTTATCCGAGGTTATATCTAATCGCAGGTCATTGGCCCCCAATTAATCATCTTAAATTATTTATTTCTTGTAAAGTAAATTTCCTTATCATAACTGATAAGAAGGTTGGTTATATTACAGCTGATTAAAGCGGAAATGCCTCTATAAGTTAATGTTGCGCCATGTCTCGTAACTATTTTATTGAAAATAACAATGCAATTAGTTCTTGTGCACAATAAATTTAATTTTTAAAAACGTCCAACTCGCAGGAACTCCGTAATCTTAGCATGTTTCCATTGAGAATCCTAGGTTAATAATTGAGAATAAAAAAGGTTAATACTTTGTTTCGATATTTCGTGAAAAATTTAAGCACCATCTGCAAAAACATTTCGTTGATAAACGAGATTTGCGCTCCGGAATATACGGGCAGTAGTCAAGCGGAAATGTCTTGCTTCTCCTCCATAACTACTACTATTAAGCGGCCCCTACACGGTCAGTAATAATGACATTACCTTATCAAAATGACAGTAAAAATGATAGTGTAAGGTGGACAAAGTTGGAATGACGAACAATAATGATGTGAATCCGGATTTTCTCATCTCGGCTTCATCATTACTGAAAGTGGAGGGGATACTGTCATTAGTAATGACGGTGTAGGGAGCGCTACATCATAAATGCGTCATTACTCAGTCTATCTCGAGCTGTAACTAGGTGAAAGAGATGTAAAGGTGTATCTAGATTGAGTAGAAAGGGCAAAAAATAAGATGAATTCAAATGTATGACTCTACCTTGGTAACATTATAGTTATAAAAAAGTTTTAAAAATAATATATATATATATATATATATACAGGGTGTTCAAAACTCGATTGACACCTCAATTTTTTTCCACAATTTTTGAAATTTAAAAATGAAACTTGGTGGGTCTTAAGTGGTTAAAATTTTTATATTAATTTAGTCTTAAAAAGATGTAAAGGTGTAACTAGATTGATAGGGGAGTATACAGCGATGGGGTCACAGATCTGGACCAATTTTTTTCTGGTGATTCTACATAAAAAAATAGTCGTTTTGGACTGGTGTACATTACGGCAAACTCTCGAAAATTAAAGAAAAATAATAATCAATTACAGATAATCAAAGTAACGAATCCGCATTAAGTCTAATTAAAATATATCATAGAATAAAATATATATAAAGTCATCTATAAGGGACCAACAACTTTTCACATTCGTTACTTTGCATTTGTATCGGAGATATAAAATAGGTTGAAAGTGCTTTATTTTTTACATCGACTTTAGAAAATAATGTTGACGAGATTCTTTTACCAATTCATTTGTCTTATAGAGTAGATTAGAAGAAAAATATAATCGTTAAACTATAATTTATATTTCGTCAAATATATTCAAAAATATGCTTACGTTTTCAAGTAAACTAGTATTATACATTTTCTTACACCAAAAATAATGGCAGATTTAAAATCAGCACCCCAAGAAACCCTAACGTGGTGAATAATATTGAAAACAAAAAAAAAAAATGATTTTTCCCAGTCAGGAAGAGAATAAAAATGTTTAAGCGAAAAAGTAACGTGACATTTTGAAATTCAATATCTCCCCTTGAGATAATCCGATTTTTACGTCATTGAAATCTTTCAAAAGAAGAAAGACTCCTTTTTCTAACCATATAGATGACTATTGTATTATCTCAAAAAGCGAAAAATGGTTATCAAAATAAAAATAAAATGTAAACTTTTTTGCACATAACGTCGGTTCCAGAACACGTAGAAACGCCCCGATTGTAAGGATATGTGTCATATTAAGGCCTTTACGAACGTTTCACACGTTGTTTTGTGGTTAGTGTCGCAACTATAGCTACACAGGCGACTTTGCGAGGATCCATTATTAACAAAACGCTTCTGTCACGGAGATCACAATGCATACTGAAGAAAAGTAATGACATTAAAAATCCGTGGAATGACGGTGTAAGGTGTATATTGTAATGATGATATGGAATGACGAGAGTTGAATAGTAATGACATTACTGATAATGTCATTATTACCGACCGTTTAGGGGCCGCTATAGAACGATAATAATGCTTCTCAGTTATTTAACGTGTTTCATTGAAAATATGGCAACTAAAAGAAGAAGAACCAATTAAAAATGGAGGCAAACAGAGTCATTAACCATTATTTTATTTTTTATGTATATACGATATATATATATATATATATATATATATATATATATATATTACAGAATATTACAATTCCATTGTAATATGCAATTTGATACTGGTTACTTGTCCACGCCTCAAGTGTCCCCAGTTGTCAACCGAATACCTTGTAGGATGACCTGGAGTTAACCTTATGCCACACAGTGGTGCCAAACGCCCGATTTTGGGGAAAAAACCCCTAGGTACTTGAATCATTCTGGGTTTAGTATAGTTTTTAAGGTATTTTGTAGTGCTGAGTCGAATGAGACCACTGCCAATTAATAGAATAACTATTTTGAAAGATAAACGGGTTTTATATTACGAAAACCAGGAAAAACAGCAAGTATTCGATTTAAAAAAGCCAAATTTTACTCAATTTAGGAGGAGGATACAGATATGTATCCTTCCAAATGTATTTTCAAGTGCTGAGTTGAATATTTTTCGCTTATAACGAATACATTTTGACATTTTTACACGATATATTAGGTAGATCTCAGTGTAAATGTTCAGTTACTTGCTATCACAAGCTGTTCTACAGCTATCTGCAGAAAATAGTTATGGTAAATTCATTTTTCGTATAATTATCGCATCGCTTCATTTTATTAGGCTGTGTACACATACAGCCGAGTACGGCAATGAAATTTATATGAAAGCAACTTCAAAACATTTACTTTTAGCTAACATTATGCGGAGAGGATAGCTTAGTACCTTTTTTATTCTACACCAAATAAACTACAAATAATTGTGTTCCATTACAGATATCTACACAACCTAAATGCACCAAGTTTATGGTACATTTTGCCCAAAAAGAAAATTCGTTTAAAAGCTACATGTACTCATGAGACTTCCTGAGTAATATTAATTTTCCAGGAATAAAATAAGTGGTATAAAATATCCTTTTTTTCACTAAAAACTGTGAGTTTTTTACTTTGAGAAAACGGCCAACAAAAAGTTTTTTTGTGGCCATACCTATTAATAAAATGAAAAATCAATATTCCAGCATTATTCTTCAACTAATTAGGTATAAAAAAAATGTGAGTATAAACGCGATTGAACACCTTCGGTTTTGGGTTGTTTTTTTTTCTCCTCTCGCCACCACTGTGCGCCATCCAACCACATCCTGCGATTTAAAAAAGTAATACAAATTAAACCAAAACTTTCGAATTTGGAACAACGATTCCTTCAAATCAGGTCAATGTATTGAAAATTGCACAGGAACCGTTATTAAAAACAATTAAGCTTTTAATTAAATTCCTAACATTTTTCACGTTTTCCGAACCGGTTTCGTGTTATTTAGGATAAAAACCTATGGTGACCTATGGGGTCGTAAACGTGGACACTTGTCAGCAGCATTTCGGGGATGATATTGCACAAGGGATCATGCCCAAAATATATATTCTTGAAAATATAAATTAATCGTTTAGTACAGGATAAGGGCCGTCTGGTCAATGGACTACGTGGATTTACTACTTACTTTTCTGTAATATAGTTCCCGCTCATTTATAATTTGTATTAAGAATTAATTTACTAATTTATTCATTGTATACAAAAGGCTAAATATTATGGCTTCTACCATAGTAATGCTGATTATTATAGGTTCATGGGTCAATAACAAAGTACGATGAGCATGAGAATTCTCATGAAGAGATTCTATGATAATCACCACTATGTTTTTTCTTTTCTATTTAACTATTGTGAAGAGGGGGGGGGGGGAATATATAACTGGAGCCAAGATGTTTTTTCATGAGCGCAACCTCAATCACAGCATATTTTTTTTTGTAAAGTTTAAAACTTGAACTGGATGTACTTCAAGCTATACAGGTCATATGTTGAAGCGAAAAGCCACGCCGCGAAGGCGCTAGGGCTTGAATAAATATTTGTTCTATCCGATAGCACATATTGATCGCTCTGGGTTTCACCGCACGGCGATGGCTAGCGATGACGTGTACCCCAGGGCCTGCAATGGGATGATAATACCCCCCCCCCCCTACAACATCATAATAATCAGAATAACAACCATTCCTGCCCGGGATTACGTCAAAGTCCAGCCCATGAAAATACTTTTCCCGTAAAATCAGCACAAAACTCTAGGATAAGGCAGTTGCCTTTTATTTTCTCGAAAGAACAAAGATACGCCTTAACGCTAAACGCTACCCGGCTTGCTACAATAAATAGGTTTGCTATACTTAGTTGACTGAATTACATTAATATTTACTTATATATTTAAATTTTAACACCCATTTATTAATCATACAGATTTTTAGGAGGTCTACACCGATGTATAGCCAGGATAGTACTAAAGCCTTTTATTCTTTCGAAAGAAAAGCTAAAGAGACCGTAAAATATTGGATTAAATGTGTATATTTATTTATTTATAAACGATATACTGTTGGAGGAAAACAGCACGGGTCCAGAGAGAACTTGAATATTTTGGTCTTGAAGAGTATCCTACTCTAGATCAAACGCCTGCAAATTAGTTTAGTAATGCTCAGATCAAGAAAAGCGGACCACAGGAAGTAGGTTCCTACCAGAAATAGATTTCCCTATTTTTTAGGGTCTTTTTTTTTCCTCTATCCGTAAGATCTAACGAGAAATTACGATGTTTCATAAACCAGATGAAACTAAAAAACTCGTAAGTGTATGAGCGTCAGTGTATACAAATATATGTCTGCTCAGGCTCGAACGTATACAAAATTGGCCAGTTTTTGATGAAATTATACACAAAATATTATGTTGGCAGAATATGGACGCGGCAACCGGAACAACGTTGTCTCGGCCAACTTCGCGCGAAAAAAACATAGCCCTTTCGGTTTTGGCACCATTAAGTTTCTAATTATATTTCTTATGTTTATTTAGACGTGAAAATTAAAATAAAATGACCACCAAGTCGATTTCGAAAAACATAGTTTCGAAAAAACTCGACTTAAAAGTTTAGTGTACAGAAAAGTTTTTTTCATAATTTCTAGTTATTAAGATTAAAAAAATTGTTTTAAATTGTCTTTTTTTAAATATTTTCCTTTTTTTTTCTTTGAAGAAAATGGTTGTGCTTAAGAATTAGATTGTACCTATAAAATGTGATTTTTTCATGAGAAGAATGCCAGGATGACAAGGCCTAAATTTAAAAGTTCTAAGAAAGAGGCTGCTAGTATTAAAAATTTGAAAATGGCCTGAACGTTATATGTAAAATGATGATGTAAATAAATGACAAATTTAGTTCTGAGAAAATTATCGTACCAAGGTGTTTTTAAATGGTTTTTAATTTTGAAATTTATCGGGACTTTTAAAAACTGTTCCGACACAGAAACACACTTGGATATCATTTTTGATTAGTAAAGGAAGTGTTTAATCCTATATTTAAAAAAAAAAAAAAAAAAAAAAAAAAAAAAAAAAAAAAAAAAAAAAGTTGTAAGGGAGTATATTACCCATAATATCAACACACCATTATTCGAAAATATAAATATACTAGCTGGCTACCCGTGCTTCACCAAGGCCGATAAGTAGTTTTTATATTGGGTTAAATAAGGTATGATCAATATTAACGCTACTACATAATTTTGTACAGCTTATTATTGCACGGACTTTAAAGTTACCCAGGAAACACCATGCGGAGGTAACCGTGTTTGTTTCCGTTGGGGAGTAAAAAAACAAAAATACAACAACCACTTAAAAATTTAGGTAACCAGAGACAAATACACGTCAAAAAGAATAAAACTAACAACTTTGAAGTTTTAAGCACTTATCTCTTCGATTGACATCGCCCCACCGAACATTACAACAGAATCTTTTTTCCTTCTACTTACTACGATTTCCCAACCGTTTTCGAGATATTTTAGAAAATACTGAAATCGGAATTTTCGGACTGAGATCCGAAAACTTTGTATCATCATTAATACATTTTTTCCCCATATACTTCTTAACTCCAAACGGTACCAAAGTTTAAATATCTTAGATTAGATGAATATCAAATACCTGGTTTCAAGTGAACCAATCATCGTTTCTGAATACCCAAAGAGAAAATTAGTTTGGAAAAGTATTTCTATCAATTTTTCTCGTAAACGGTTACAAAAATCGCTTTAAAAATGGTTTCATTTGTTTCCCTACGTCAAGGAACCTATATAACGAGTACCTGCAAGCAAATGGACTCGAAAATGTAAGCGTTCCGATTTATTCGCGCAAATTTTGCTCCAAAAACCATGTTCCAGTAAACGGATTCAGCTGGTTAATGAACTTGACCTTTCAAATGAGAAGAAAGATTTCATCAAAATCGGACCATTTTTGAGCCGATGAGGTTATTGTTAATACTGAAAGTAGATAAATATTTGAATATCAAAAAAACCTTTCTGTTTTTACGAAGCGAGTGTTTCCATTCTAAACGGATTGTCCGTGCAAAATTTCAAATTGTGTCAAGTGGTTCGGTATATTATTACCTCGGATGGACCTTCACCAGGGCGTAAACTCTATGAGAGACAAAATCACAGTTTATTTCTAGTTATTCAAGGTCTGCCACCATAGTTGAAATTAACCTCAATTAAAACTAATACTATGAAAGAGATATAGAACGGTAACAGCTGTTCTGTTATCGTCCTAGCAACGCATGCTGCCTATGCGTGTATGCTCTAACCAACTAAAACTTGAAACCCCCCTAAAAATATCTAAAAATTCGAATATCAAAAAATCCTTTCTTAGCGAGTGCCTAAGTTCTATAGGGAGCGTCTCCCTAATGAAAAATTTCAAATTTTTCTGTCGATTGGTTTGGGCTGGGCGATGATAGGTCAGTGAGTCAATGAGTGGTATTTGACAAATATATAGTAGAGATGTATTATTTCATGAAAATATTTAACTTGTCCACTAGGTGAGAACAAATACGTGCCACAAAGGCAGCTTAAAGCCCATTTATACTTTTATTAGTGCGATTGCAAGCGATAGATATAGAGATAGAACTTCATGCTATCTGGATGACTGAAGAGTCATTTAATACATTCTAAACCTTGTCGCACGCCTCATACAGAAATCAAATACATTTATGACACCTGCTATGCCAGAAAAAGTAAAATTCCACGCTATTTTATACCTGTTGGCAGGTATAAAATTGCTCCCAGTGTGTTTAGTGAGGCTACTAATTAGGAAAATAGAACGTGCTTCTATTCACTGTTTAGTAATTACAAGCCCTTGTTTACTTATCACTCGCACTAAACTGCGGTCCGCACGAGTTCTGTACTAATCACTAAACACCTGCACAAATCAAAGTGTAAACGGGCCCTTAGTGAGAGAGACAAGATCTACTGACAAGTACTAACCTCCAGAAAACTACAGATTATGTCATAATGTAGACATACCGAAGCAAGGTGGTGTTTGAAAAGCTGATATCTAGCATTAGCATGAATGAGGAGATGCTATGATGGTCCAAGGTTACATCAATAGAGACCGCCCTCATGTATGGTGTGGGCATTGAACCCGGAAAACACTAAAGCACAAACACTGTTAGTGATATCACCTATGTGGGGTTAATAACACCAAGGGTAAAGTCGCCTTCAGGAAGGCGATTTCACTTCGACGGGTGTCTGGTTCCCCATCATCAACGCAGAAATATCAAAGTTTTTCGTCTCCTTATTAGCTACCGAGAATAAAAAATATAGAGAAGACTGTAAGGAACAGAATAGTTTTCGAATTATTAGTCTACGCCTTACCAGTCCTGAGTTTTCCATAAGAGCTTATAAACTAAAAAATCATAATGTGCGGTGAAAAAATTATGGCCGGCGTATTCAAACGGTTGACTCTAAAAACATTTATTTTTTTTTTTTTTAACTGCTGATTGCATATGTAATCGATGGTAAAAATATAAAATCTTTCTTAAAAGCACCTTTGGACCACATGATACGAATTGACCCAAAAAGCCCAAAACCCAGCCATTGAAATTTCTCCAATTCACAACCTCTGAAGGGCCCAAACAATAAAATCGCATCCAATGGGAGATTACCGAGAGTTTAAAACCACATAGTATGTAAGGCATCTCCATTTGTGCCTAATAGGACAAACTGACGTAAGCGGAAGACACCAGCTAGATTCGCGCTGGTTGTTGGGGCTAGGTCAAAGAACCTAATCCGAGGTCATGTCCACTGCTCAGCACCAACTCATCGCTATATCTATTGCAAGAAGAATGTAAATAAATAACATTTTTTTTAAATTTCTTTTACTGTCATTGAATTGAGAAATTGAGCCATTTCTCTCTTTTGAGAGGAAAAATCTTAAGCTTTAATATCATACTAAAAAAAAGAATTTTTTCATGTTTGTATAATAAAAGAGAAAACCATCGTTTTTGGATCAATCAAATTTTCAGTAAGTTCATTGGATTGCGTAATAAGAGAAAAAAGAATTGCATAATTTGCGTCTTGGTAATTATTTCGTACCAAAATTTATAATTGCTTTA
This sequence comes from Gonocerus acuteangulatus, assembly GCA_946811695.1. Classification (NCBI taxonomy): domain Eukaryota; kingdom Metazoa; phylum Arthropoda; class Insecta; order Hemiptera; family Coreidae; genus Gonocerus; species Gonocerus acuteangulatus. Next base: position 38,916,487 of record OX328125.1, read on the forward strand.
ATTTTTCGAAAAGAAAAAAAATCTAATAATCAAATTTAAGTTACTAATCTTGATCTTACTAGCGCGTTTCCTCCCTCCTCCCATAGGGAGGAAAACTGCTTTTATGGTTGACCTCATGACGCAATCCGGAAGTGGCGACCAGAAAATTTCAGGTTTCGGAACCCACAACTCACGAAAATAACGGTGGTTCAAATTTGTGTAAATATTTATATATTTGACCGATTTTGATGAAATTTGGTACAAAAATAATCAAAATTTCAAAGATCAAGTTCGTTAACAAGCAGAATCCAACTTTAAAAAACGTTGAGGTTGATGGCAGAGAAGGAAGAAGAGATTTTCATTTACCTCAGAATCCACCTACCGGAACATTGTTTACTACTCCTTTACCAATTGAACTGGTGAGGGGATGAACGTAAACGCGCTAAGATGACGGCGTTCCTGCATATGAGTCTTTTAGCACTTTCCTCCGAAGGAAAGTAGCTATTGAGGTTGCACTCATGACGGAATGTTTGAAAAATTTCTTCAAATCTTTATCGATCCTACCTAGTAGACACCGAAAATGACCCCCGTTAAAATTTATATATATATATATATATATATATATATATATATATATATATATATATATATATATATAAATATATATATATATGTCTGTTAACACGATAGCGGCCAGAGTTTTTGTTTTTTCTTCACGTAACGTGGTATATAGCGTTCAATTAGCAAACGATTAACGGTTAACCACCAAAATCGGTCCACCGGGAGGGGGGGGGTTTACCCCGAACCCAAAACACTAATTTGACTCTGCCAGCCGTAGTTTTTGTTATATTTCAACGAAACTCGGTATTCGTTATGTTGCTCTAAAGATAGACATACGTTGTAAAAATAAACTAAATCGGTTTATTAGGAGGGGGGGGGGGGGGTTTACTCCGGACCCACATTACCAATTTCCCACTACCAGCCGTAATTTTTGTTACATTTCAACGAAACTCGGTATTCGTAGTGGTAATCAACAGAGAAAAATGGGTTGTAAAAATAAACTAAATCGGGTTATTTGGAGGGGGAGTTTACTCCTGACCTAAAGTACTAATATACTCATACCGGTCGTAATTTCTGCTGTATTGTAACGAAACGCGGTATACGTCATGGGTATCTCATAAGAAAGAATTGTTGTAAAAATTAAGTAAATCGGTCGATTGGAAAGGAGGGTTTACTTTAAACTCTGTTTCATTAGAATTAGCCGGCCAGACGTAGGTTCCCAAAGGCGCCGCGAGGAGCACTATTTCCCACTATGGGGACTGTATCCTGTTCCTGCGTCAGATCAAAAGACGGAATATGAAGTTTTTGTGTATGTATTAAGTAGTACAGTATCATATATTAACATAACTCTGGAAGCAAATTATTTACAAAATTAATAATTGAACAGTTCTCATAAGAAATGCAAATGACCAGAACTATTCACGATTTTATTTTATTTAAAAAGGTTATTTACAGCAAATTATTCAGTAATGTAGTCTACACTACAAAAAATCTGAGGAAAGTGCTTAGTTATGCAGCTCCTGCGTGACGGCCTCTTTTTTTTTCCTAGCCAAATTTTCGGAGAAAATCATACAGTCATACAGGATCTACATAATGGTACCACAGTCCTCAGAAACGTTTTAAATAACTAACAGTAATAAGTTCCTTAAGATGTACAGGTAAACCTCCACATCAAGTAGACCGATTTCCTTCAGACAATATATATATATATATATATATATATATATATATATATATGTATATATACGAATATATATATATATATATATATATATATATATATATATATATATATATATATATTCGTGTCCTTAAGGGTCTGAAACGTGGACATCTTTTATTTTCCCTTCCGGGTGCGTCATAATAATGTGATAATTTTACGCAGCTCCTTTAACTGACTTTTTTTATTACGACGCCAATTACAATTAAATTTTCTTAAAAACTTATCCATTTAGCTTCGTAAAGAAACATACTGATATTAGTTGAGAGGAGATCGTTGACCGTAGATGATGCAAGGTAGGGATTGTCGGGGTTCGGTCACTGCTACTTAATAAAACTACATTTTATCATAAAAATGGTTTTATTGTGCCGACGTTTCGGCTTGAACTTCAAGCCGAAACGTCGGCACAATAAAACCATTTTTATGATAAAATGTAGTTTTATTAAGTAGCAGTGACCGAACCCCGACAATCCCTACCTTGATACTGATATTAGGTTTTGGCAGATAAAATTAGTCATCAAAATCCTTTGCAAGAAAGAAAATCCTGAAAACATCTTTGACCGGACTGCACGGTGCAATAATATAATTATATTTCATAATCATAAAACAGAAAAAACTGACAACGAATAAACTTTAATACCTCTAAGTAGGCCAGAATGAAAGCAGTTCAAACGAAACAGAAATATTCCAACAAGGTAATGTCCTAAAATAACCTACAAAGGCTATTGGCAAGTGACAGACAGAAATGACGATTTCGAAAATTAACTTCAGCTGACTGACATTTCCCTTATTCTATTTCTAGAATATTTTGCAACGAACACAGTAACAGATTCAAACAATTCACTTTATAAAAGGAAATTTTTTTTATTAGAACTGGTTTCTCTTTTTTCCTTTCACCTTGTCCACAAACAAAAAGTTCTCTATAGATTGTTTTCAAAGAATTGAATTGGTGATCGAGGGGAGCAGAGAAAATAACTAACGCAACAAAGTTAATCGACTGACAAGAAATAGAAATATCAGCATTAATAAATTTATATCTGTAGACACTATGTCACATATTTGCAATTGTTCAGGAGAATCAATTTTCCATAACATTGTACTATTAAAATTTCTTTCTTCGTTAATTATAGAAACAGTTTAAAGACAATTTTTTACATTCTTATTAGCATTGGAAGTTAATTGGGAAAATTGATCATAGTTAAACAAAACCAAGCCCTCCACATGGTGTCTTTTACCTCTAATGAAAACGAACATGATTTTATTTTTCACTGTCTTATCTTTGTAATTCATTGGAACAGGACAAAGTGCCCTATACCATTATATGGATCGACAAATCCACTATAAGAACATGGAAATGTCAATTTAATAAAAAATGGACATGGTGTCCTATACCTCCGGGGTACAGATATTTTTCTCTGTCAAATAAAGGAAAGATAATATAGTACTCATTTTTAAGATGGAAATTAAATAAAAAGAAAATATCAATCAATCATGCATGACTATTATTATCATGGAAGGAAAATGTTTTGGAGGAACGACCTTATAATGTGTTTCCATTTGGAAAGCTTTTTACAAACTCATAATTTTTTAATTATAAAGATCTGAAATCCTCAAAAACCATTAATAATTCCCTTTCATTGGAACACAAACCAACAAGTCCAGTACTGGTTCTTCCAACTATTTATTAGACTTTCGACGATTGTTTTTCTTTACCTTGCAACGATGTCTCAACCGTTTTGGAGCTTCCACGTCCATGTTATTTGATATTTACAGGTCTTATGTCGTGTCGAAATGGTAAAAACCACCATGGGTTATTATCAAGACGATTTCCAGAAGACATTAAAATATTAATATTTTTTCCAAGAGAACCCAAATTGATGTATCTTAGTTTCTATAAAAATGAGACATAAGCAAAATATTTTTCTGACATTTTTTGGTACTCGCAAGAAATGAACATTCTTTTTATTGCGCCCCTGCATCTGGACAATCAGAGCAATAGAAAAAACTTTCCTGTTTTTGCACAACAAATAAAGATTCGATCAAATTCGAATCAGATGTAGACGTTGCAGCGCGAAGAGATAAAATACATACACACACTTTGAGCTCCCGGGTTTTAGCGGTGACCTTGCTCTTATGAAACACATACATTTCTCTGTATCACTTCCTGATTGATTCGACGTCATAAGCGGGGTTTTTAAGGAATGAGAAAACGCGCTAAAATTCGAAAATTCGCATTATCATACATACAAGATATGACATAAATGATCATAACAGTCATTATATGTTTTTGTTCCATAACTGTGCTGTTCTAAAGGTTATTTAGAAAAAAAGTCCGACAAGCAGGAACTGCATGGTCTTAGAGCGACTCCTTTGTTATCTCTAGTGACATTTGTAAAGGGAAAGAAACAGTTATGGTCTAAGAACCCGATACACCCCGACCTTCATCGAGCTGATTAATGGATGAAAATTATTTTATATCAAATTAATTATGTCAATAAAGATACTGCAAATGGGTTGCCTAAAAAAATGCAGTCCAGAATATGATTAATTTACAATTTAATTTTTTTTTTTTCAAAATTGCATCGGGTTGATTAATAGACAAATTCCATATCAATCGAAAGTATGAAGCCTATAGAATACGCAAACGATAGGTTGCCTATTTTTTTCCTTTCACAACCATGGGTTGTCGGGTGTAAACAGGTAACTCGAAATGAGTAACTTGCATCGGTCTGATTAATGAATTAAAGTTAGGTTAAAATAAAGATCATTTCATTAGGAACACGGTGATATAGGGTTGTCTGCGAAAAATCAGTCCTGAATTCCGGTTGTCGAGCTTTAAAGAGTGAAATATTGCTGGGAGGGAATACGTGCGACAGCGAGGTAATAGTCATATATATATATAGGCCCCCCTCAAAAGTTGCTTTAGTATGTTACCTAGTTTTCCTAGAAAAAATTGATAGAAATCTATGGATGAGAGAAAAATGGTTATTACTGTAGACTAATAACTATTTTTCCATTAGATTTTCAAAATGTCTACGAATATAAGTTTAACGTCTAACTGAATCCACGGTTTACGGAGGACGTCTTGTCTTTGAGTTCTCATGAGCTGGCACTAACTCCTAACTCAGTGAACGAATTAATATTACAAATAAAATAAAATAAGAACCTCAAGGCATAACCATATAATACGTGTATTCATTGTGTTTACAATAACGATAATTATTTCCAAAATGTTCCAAAGGTCGTGGGTTCCATTCCCACTATGGGGTGGTGGCTTTTCTTTACAAAAAAGAAAAGGCATCAGCCCTATCCTGGCTACAAAAAGGGTGGTAACCTATAGATAACCCGTCCCAAAATTCTTAGTTAATGATAATGGACGTTAAAATTTAAATAAATTCATCATTGATTCCGAAGTGCCCCCCTATCCTTATCAGAGCAAAAATTGTGTTTACGTACTTTGGGAACGGTTAGGGAATTCACTCTTCAGCCATTCCGTCACCTCTGTTCCATTATGAGCTGGCAACCATCCATTTGAATCCAGAGTAAGTTAATATTTGGTAGATGGGCTTGTGTAATAAACGTTATGTAGTGTGGGAAGGATGGGACATCACTATCATCGTGTGAATTTAAAGAAGTTGTTCAGAATGTCTCCTTCATTCTAAAGCACATTTCTTGATTTTGACTTAGAAATCAGAAAAATATTGATTGAAATTGAACTTTTTCTTAAACTACGAGGTACCATTTTGAAGCTTATTAAATAATGCAACTTTTGAGGCGGATGCAAACCTCTAAGTCTAATAATAGCCGATTAAAAAAATATTGAATAATTTAATAAAACACTAACATTTTCATCTATATGGCTTTTAATATAGCTCTTAGTTTACATGGTAATATTTCAATAAGGGGTGTTTCTTATTGGAAATTTAATGTAGATTCTAAAAATGTCGTCGTTATTTACGATACATTGATCGAAAATCCCGAAAACACAGTTTTTCTTTAAAAACAAAAAAACAGTAGTTTTTAAAATACACAAACGCTTGTGTAGCTCTACTACATTTTCAGATAGAACGCTCATTTTTGTGCTAATGAACTACAAATGAAGTGCAGAATAAACCCCTAAAGTTATGACACCTCAATGCGGGACACCCTATATATATATGACTATTACCTCGCTGTCGCACGTATTCCCTCCCAGGAATATTTCACTCTTTAAAGCTCGACAACCGGAATTCAGGACTGATTTTTCGCAGACAACCCTATATCACCGTGTTCCTAATGAAATGATCTTTATTTTAACCTAACTTTAATTCATTAATCAGACCGATGCAAGTTACTCATTTCGAGTTACCTGTTTACACCCGACAACCCATGGTTGTGAAAGGAAAAAAATAGGCAACCTATCGTTTGCATATTCTATAGGCTTCATACTTTCGATTGATATGGAATTTGTCTATTTATCAACCCGATGCAATTTTGAAAAAATAAAAAATAAATTGTAAATTAATCATATTCTGGACTGCATTTTTTAGGCAACCCATTTGCAGTATCTTTATTGACATAATTAATTTGATATAAAATAATTTTCATCCATTAATCAGCTCGATGAAGGTCGGGGTGTATCGGGATCTTAGACCATTATTGGTTGTTTTGATATTTCGTGAAAAGCCTATCTTGAATAAAAGCAACATTTTAGGCGTCAAACCTCAACGACAGAGAATAGAGGAAGGTAGATTGACCCCTACCACATGGCTAGGGCTAGTCCTTTACGGGTTAAGGAAGCCTATATAAGTCAAACATAAACTAGAAAACTCATTTCATTGTTCAATACATTTAAATAAAACAACCAATTAAAAAGCTATGCAAACAGGGGAAAAATATTCTAAAGAACGACCAACAGGAGTACACTAGTAGAAAATGTCGCTCGGAAAGCTTGATTTCTAGCAATATAATTTGATTTCTAATTTTAATCTCCCTGTTCAATTGACAAATACATTCTTCTACTATAAGCAATAACAAAAATAACAGGAAATAAAAGCAGACAAAAGGAACCGTTCAAATAAACGAAATCAATTACTTGAAATGTAATCAATGGCACTTATGTCTCCAAATGTAACCGTCCCTTCGAAAATTGCTACAGAAACTTTTTTGTACGGAATTTAGTAAGCTTTGGAATGGACAGCTTCCATTTACCACGACTTCCCACTGTTTGCGAGATATTAAGTAAAATATAAGAAGTTCCCAAAACTTTTCATGTTAATTAATAAAATATTTTATTCTCATCCTTCCTTAATACCCAACGTAACCCAAATGTAAGCATCATGGTTTAGATGAATTTCAAACATGTAGAAAATATTTCAATGGAATCCCACGATTCTAAGTACTCAAACCGAAAATGAGTTACAATTGTTTTCCACTTTTTTCATAAACGGTTACAGATATCGCCTTGGAAATGGTTTCATTCGTTTTCCTATGTTAAGGACTCTATAAAACGAATACCTGCAAGCCAAAACTGTTCCAGATTCTGCTGGTTAAAGAACATGACCTTTCAAATCAGACGAAAGATTTTTGTAGCAAACATCTAAATCGGACCATTTTTATAAATTTGAACCGCCGTTAAATTCGAGATCAATAGGTTCTGAAACGTAAAATAATAAAACGTAGAATTTTCTAGTCGGCACTTCCTGATCGTGTCATGTGATCAACCGCATAAGCGGGTTTCCTCTTTATGGAGGGAGGGAGGAAACGCACTAAAATCCGTTGCTAAATACAAAGAAGTTTAGAAAAATCTCTCTCTCTCTCTCTCTCTCTCTCTCTCTCTCTCTCTCTCTCTCTCTCTCTCTCTCTCTCTCTCTCTCTCTGTCTGTCTGTATATATATATATATATATATATATATATATATACATACACACACATATATAGGAAATTTTCCGATTTACTAGAGACGGCAGATTACTGAATTTACTTCAGCTTAATAGCTTTTAATGATACTGTTTTATTCATGCAATAATTGATTTCCTTTGTGAAATAGTTAAGACGTTTATTATTATTAAGCCAGGTAAGAGGTTTGGCGTTATTGATAAGTATTAACTTTGTTAATTAGTAACCTGTAGCCGGCTTATAATTACGGTTTCTAATGGAGAAGTAAATAAGCTTAACTCTATAATGCTCATATCTGATGTGATTGTGAAAGTTTAGAAAGGGACAAAATCAACACTTTCGAAACGCCAGCAAACCGTTTCTTTGCCTGAGTTTATTCTTTTGAAATTTATGCCTGAGCCTTTAAGTAAGAAATTTGTTAACGCCTTTTAGTTTCGGCGACTTCGCAGCTATTTTCGAGATGCTTGCAGAAATATTTATTTATTTAATTTATAGAGTTCCGCAACATAGGCGAAAAACAAAACGAAAAACAAGAACATAAATAAAAGCAGAAATATACGAAATTTCAAAAACAGCTCTTCTTTGATGATTTTTTGTAACTCTTCTCTTAAACATTACCAAAATTTAGATGATATCGATTTATTTATTTAATTTATAGAGTTCCGCAACATAGGCGAAAAACAAAACGAAAAACAAGAACATAAATAAAAGCAGAAATATACGAAATTTCAAAAACAGCTCTTCTTTGATGATTTTTTTGTAACTCTTCTCTTAAACATTACCAAAATTTAGATGATATCGATTTATTTATTTAATTTATAGAGTTCCGCAACATAGGCGAAAAACAAAACGAAAAACAAGAACATAAATAAAAGCAGAAATATACGAAATTTCAAAAACAGCTCTTCTTTGATGATTTTTTTGTAACTCTTCTCTTAAACATTACCAAAATTTAGATGATATCGATTTATTTATTTGATTTTTTAGAACCCGCCACCTAGGCGATTTGCTCTATTGAACCAATAGGGTGCAAGCCAAATTTTCAAGAAGTAAATAACATAAAATGTAAAATTCCAATCTAAATTTTGAAATTTGACTATTTTGACCTAGCCGGTCAAACGGTGTATATTTGTGTAAGGAACAAACAGCTAAACGGACAAACAGACAGACACGTGATTTTTATATATATAGATTTTTTATTTTTTACGGCGTATCGACGTCTTGGGCATTAGCGCCGTCCTATAAAGTCTCATTGTGTAAAAAAACTAAAAATAATTTTAAAAAATGAACGATTGTTTACAATATAACATTTTAAAAGAAAAATGCTTCTATTATACGTGTTTATATAAATTTATATTGCGTAGAAACGGTGGGATAGTGTCGATGGACTACCATCCGGTAACAGTTCATTCATGGCACGTGGTGCGTTAAAGATTTGTCGTTTTCTGCAGTCCGTTAATAAGTGTTTTAATTATAAAGTCGTATTACATTGTGTACCGAGGGGTATGTCTTGTTTTGAGGTCAAGTGAGCATGAGTTAGTAGAGTATGTCCAATTCGAAGTCTTGTAAGGACTACTTCTTTCCGGCAGCTGCAGTTATTGTTTTATGAATGGCCTTATCACCCAAAGCTTGTCATCTTTGCGTGATTAAGATTTATGAATGCCATAAAAAAAAAAGAAAAAAAAGTCCTACCATTCACTTTTTGTCGACAAAGTGATAACATTCTATAAATTGTACTGAGAAATTTATGAGTAACTATTCAATAAATATTTATTATTATTATTATTATTATTATTATTCAACTGATCCTTTTCTTAATCTTCGTATTTTCGTGCTGGCGGAAGGTCAAATAATAAAAACTTCACCACACAGTTTCACCAATTTTATTACGTCCCTACATGTTTCACACCTTTTTGGAATAAGTTTTATAATTGTAACTTCTTCCCCTGAAGAAACAACAAAAAGGTGAGAAACATATAGGGACGTAATACATTTGGTAAAACTGTGTGGTAAAGTTTTTATTATTTGACCTTCCGCCTAGCACGAAAATACGAATATTCAATAAAAGGCTCGCGGCATTTTGGATATTTGTTGTCGATAATACTGAGTGCAAAGCAATCTGTCGGAAATTTCTAATAATGCACTAATAATAAATAGTAATAAACTTCGATTGCAAATATAATGAGCATTCAAAATTAATCGCCCAAGGAACAGGAGAAAAATCCAGTTCACCAAACCAGAGAAAAAACAATAATTCCCTTATCTCCTCAAACCCTTTAATTAATTTTTCTCTTCTACTATCGTTGTCATTAACACGTAACATGTCAACGAAAAATTGATCAAACTCTAATATGATAACATTCCCAGACTAATTTGCGCAATTCACAATCAGATATCTAACATATGCTCATGTAATATTTTTCTCATCCAAGTTTTTAAAAATAATTCCTAAATGAAATGGACCAAAATCATTTATGACTCAAGAACAACTGATGCACCAGAGAAATACATTAAAACATATTAGCTGGTAGCAGATAATGTGACAACACGAGTATGTGTACGTCGTAGAAGGTAGGAAATATGAGAGACGTACCTGTGCCTTTCGACCTCATCTCATCTCTCAACTATCCATCCCTCCAGCCGACACAAAGCTGCGGATGCCCCCGCACATACGTCCTCCCTTGTATGTCGCAAGCTTGCGGACGCATCCCCGGAAAGGGATACCTATTCCTCTAGCTTCCACCCTGAGTCAGTTAGTCACCACACGTCTGTATCTGGCGAAGCCTGAAGGGCCCCCGGCCACCACCCGCCCGTAGTACCATTTTGGGACAAAGTCCCTTCAGCCTTGAATGGTCGCAGGCCCGGAAAGCAAGCTTTCCTACGGTTCCCCTATCCCCGGGTATCAGGGGGGGGGGGATACACCAGATCCCGATACACCAGAGAGAGGGAGGGCTCCGCTCCGTACCCTAACGAAATAGTGACACACGGTAACCCATGCATAGACATTACACTTGCTTAAACCTTAATATTTCATTTTTTTGTTTTCATTAGAGGTACTTTTTACCCCCCCCCCCCCCAAACATGGGTTTCAATCGAGCTCGTGTCTCTTTTGAAGTTGAGATTACAATGGGCATTAAGAAATTTTTCATGTAAATCGATTCATTTTCTTGAACTTCTGAGGACAGCTGATTTTTAGCTTGAATAACTGGACTAAATAAAAAAATTGAAATCATTTAGGAATCAGTCATACATGAACGTTTTAGTAATTAGGTCATTACTTACCGCAGCCGTAAATTTATATGGAAAAAATTGTTAGGAGAATTATCGCTGGGCTACTTCTTTCAAATTCTTGATTATCATTTATATATTTCCATTATTGATATCATTTATATATTTTAAAATTGAGCAGTTTATTTTCAATTGATGTATTTTTCATTAATTATATTGAAAAAATATGTAATCATTTATGCAACACATTTCAATAAAAACTCATTTGTCATTTTTCTAGCCCGTTAACTTATTCGAAACCGATTGCACACCGTGTGTGCAATAGATTCCCTAGGCTATAAGACAGCATGCACACCGTGTGTGCAATAGATTCCCTAGGCTATAAGACAGCATGCACACCGTGTGCAATAACAGTAATGAGCAGTTATCAGTTATTCTGATTCTAGTCGTCGAAATATGATTTTTCTTGAACTAATGAAAACTTTAAAGTTCAGGAAAACAGAATTTAGCATTGGTATTACTGTGTATCAAAAAATCTAATAATTATCTGTATTTTCATTGTACCTTACATTGCATACGTGCCTAATCCACTGTAAAAAAAAAAATCAAAAATTGTGTCCGAGGAGCGAGTTGCACACCTGGTGTGCAATGATCTTTTTTATTAACGAGCCGTGGGATGAGAAAATTCCTATAAAATGTCAAACAAATGTCTATTTTTTGACCACGAATCCGGTGTAATGGGTCTATTGACGTCAGCAAATCATAAAAATTAAATATAACAAACCCAAATATTTAAAACTTTTATTTTTTGCAATTCTTTCTCAATTTTAGCAAAACGTTTATCAGAATTTTACAATTATTTTCCAGGGAAGAGCCATAATTGCAAGCATAATTATTACTGGATATGATAAATATAAAATAAATAATAAATCAATATCATAATTATTGTTTATTATTCAAATAATAATAATTTAATTACACAGAATCTAAACCCAGAAATGTTGTGTATAAAAAATATGTCATGTGCTTTGATTTTGGGATGATAAATATTATAAAGTTTGTTTATTTAAATATTTGTCTATAGTCATTTTTTAGTTAATCCGGTGGAACCATTTATATATAGTCACTAAAGAGTAAGTCAAATGTGAAAATTGCATAATTTATGAGACAGGTACAGAAAAGTCGTCTCATTTTTCGTAGTAAATTTTTGCTCAATTAATTTCCAGTGGAGTATCAAGACTCATTGACTGCAATCTCTAGCGATAGGACGAAATATCCAGTGATTTAATGGCTCCTGAGGAGGTGACATGGAGGCGGCCACGAAGCATGTAGGGCGATTATAAAATAATGTAGTACATAAAAGGAAAAATACGTACTATTTTTGTAATACCTACACCACATATATCCAAAATGGGTGAATTCTAAAGCAGGGGTGTTGAAACTTGTACTGCTGGGGATCGCCTAAATTTTTTTAGGGTACGAATCGTCGTCTCTGATAGGCTGCAAGCATAGTTAAATAAAAGGTCAGTGAAAAGACACACGCTTTAACGCTGAAACTGGCAAACGGTAAATGAAACAAATGCACTTATTAATGAAAAAACTGATAAATTATTACAAATTTGTGAACATCTGATTAAATAGAAATTTAGGTAGTTAATTCAGTGTACTATAGCAATCCAATACAACAAACAATGTGATACTCAGCATAATTCAGCTATTGTTAACAACTGATTGAATTTAATATTTCATGATCATCAAGACTCATTAATATGAAAATCTATCAAGATTCGGTATTCAGCATGAAGAGGTTTTTGATGATTTTTGATATATTCTAGCGTAATCATTCATTTTAAAGTGCAAGTGAACTTTATTCGAGGCATTGGTCGAGGAAATGTTCCTTTAAAGCCTCAAATAGCGTACTACTCCCAAACGTCATATCACCTGACTCAGCACCCTTGAGTAAGGTTAAAGGTGGGTTATACTTTTTCTTTAATCACTCTAATACGCATTCATTCAATAATACAAGGATGGTGGTCTGCTCAATCTGTAATTCTACAGTGCCTAGAGATGATAAAAGGATTCTCAGGTGTTCAAATACCTCCTGTAAAGCTGTTTATCACAGCAAGTGCTGTAATTATGAAGGGACAGATATAGACAGTCTGAAAGCACTCAGCAAATCATGGGTGTGTATTAGTTGTGAAAAAACTGATAAAAATGTTTCGGCCTCCGAGGGTACTGACGTGCATTTAAAATCCCTTTCACAATCGTTAACGCATGAAAACTTGGAGTTGCAAAGCCTTAGAGATATTATAATATCTATGGCAACTGAATTCAGGGAATTCAAAGCTAATTTCCCATCTTCTGAGACATTCAAATCCATGCAAGACACGATGGAAAAACAAACCGATTTAACGTTCGCCCACCTCGAACAAATAAAAAAAATGGAGAGCTTGATAGAAGCCCAAAGCCAAAAAATCCAAGAACTATCCCTAGACAATTTTTGTCTTAAAAAAAAGATAAAATCCCTGGAAGAAAGAGTTAAGGATGCCGAACAGAATCATCTGAGGAAATCAGTAGAAATCAGGGGAATTCCTTCAAAACCTGGTGAAGTGCTCCCGGCTGTGGTACAGAATGTTTGTGCTGGCCTCGGTCTCAAGATAGTCCCCGAAGACCTGGACCATGTATTTAGACTCAGATCGAGACAAGAAGAAACACCAGGCCCAATCATAGCCCGATTTGTCCGCCAATCCCTGACTGAGGAGGTTATCCGCCTGAGAAAAGTAAAGAAAGACTTTTCTACCCGACACTTAGGTTCGACGGACATCGACTCCAACAGAATCTACATCGGCGAAGCGATGACTCCTACAAATAAACACCTTTATTGGTTGGCCAGACAGAAGAAATCTGCAGACAAGATCAAGTACCTCTGGTTTAGCGGTGGTCGAGTCAAGTGCCGTCGAAGTGATGGTCATCCGGTTGTTATTGTAAACAGTTCCGAAGATCTTGATGTATTTCCTTGACGCAATTTTATCAGTCTCCTCATCTCTTCCCCTAACAGAGCCTTTTATTTTTCATTAAAACAAATTTAATATTTATATTTTTATTAAGGACTTTTATATGCTATATAATTAGAAATTATATTTATTTTACCCAATCCCTAGTCTATATTGAAGCTGTACACTATATACTGATTCTGATAGCATTTATAAGTTTTTAAGTTTATACGTAAAATTCAAAATTATTTTGTAATTTCAAAATTATTCCTATGGGACTTCTGTCCCGGAATAAGAATAAAACTTTTCGTTCATTCATTCATTCAAATATAATATGTATATGTGTATGTGTGTGTGAAGGTGGTTGCTCGACCCTTTTTAAATAAATATGTCTCAAAGCCTTCAAATGCCTCGTTGGATAGTGGCAATCGTAACCACTTTCCAACGAGACAAATACTAAGCCAAACATTACAGATCGGGAACACGAGGAGAATGAGTAAATGGAGAAGATAATGTATATGTAATGTATGCAGGTAAGTACACATTTTGAGGAAGAAAATAAATTAAAAGTGTAAATCATTAAGAAGAAAATAATAAGAAAAATACAGTCACCCAAGAGCTCCATTACTAAAGTCATTCATTATAATTTCGGCAGGGTATTTGCTAGGAAATAAAAATAACGGCCAGTACGGGCAAATACATAATTTAGTTCCGGAGTAAACCACTCCTCCCTACGTACGGATTTTGTTTATTTTTACAGCACATCTTTCTTTTTAGAAACTCACAGTGAATCCCGACTATCTTTGCAATATAATAAAAATTACGACCGGCATGAGCAAATTAGCTGATTAACAAAATCGTCCAATCTTTTAGTATGGGAATGTATATCCATATACACTCCTCGTCAAAAAAAAAACGCAACACCCTAAAATTTATTGATTACACAAGTTTTTAATTGAAATAAAAAATATTATGTTGATGTTTCTAATCAGACAAATACATAGGAGGAGAAAAACAAAAATTTCATTTGAATTCCAGCACTTCTTCTTGTCTTTAATCCTATTGTTTATAAACAGCACTAATTCCAAAGTCATTCTTATCGATGTAAAAAAAATTACTAGGGCTCAGTATCAGTGTTAATTTCATCAAGTACGCATTATTTTAGAATTCGTTAGTAATTATGGCACGGTTAGATAGAGATGTCACAATTAGGGCAGTGACGATGCACCAAGAAGGCCGTAGCACCCGTTACACTGCTAATCGACTTGGGGTCCACTTTTCAACTGTCGCACGGGCCTTGAAACGATTCAGAGAGACAGGAGGATACGCAAGAAGACCTGGATCGGGCCGACCACGGGTCACATCAGCGGAAGACGACCGTTTTATCCGGCTCCAGACTCTCAGAAATCGGCTAATAACAGCAAACGACTTAAGAAACTTGGTCGCTGGTGTCCGAAACTTACATGTTTCGGTATCAACAGTTACGAGACGAGTGAGGAATACTGGACTGAGGGCACGAAGGCCCATGGTTGGACCACTTCTCTCCTGAGAGCACCGAAGAGCCCGCCTTAGGTTTGCCCAGGAGCACCGAGATTGGACTGTCGATGACTGGAGACGAGTCCTGTTTACCGATGAGACCAGAGTGGCGCTAAACTCTCCTGACGGACGCAGAAGAGTGTGGAGGAGGCCAGGTGAGCGATACAGCCAATGTTGTATAGTCAGAAGGGAGCCTTATGGTGGAGGCTCCGTGATGTTCTGGGGTGGCATCTCATGGGAAGCTCGCACGGAGTTAGTTTCGATTCGCGGGGGCCCTTTGACTGCACAACGATATGCGGCAGACATTTTGGAGGACCATGTCATGCCATATATGCCATTTATTGGTGAAAATGCATTTCTTATGCATGATAATGCAAGGCCACATGTTGCCCGTAGTGTTAGGGACTACCTAAACGAAGTCAATATCGACACATTGCCGTGGCCAGCGAGGAGTCCTGACTTAAATTGCATAGAACATTTATGGGACAGACTAAAAAGAAGCGTTCGAGCCAGGGAACCAGCACCATTCAACCTCAGGGAGCTTGAGGCTGCCGTTTTGGAAGAGTGGGAAAGATTACCTCAGGAGGCCGTCCAGGACTTGATCAGGAGCATGCCCACACGTATGGAGGCTGTCGTTCGAGCAAGAGGTGGCAAAACTGGTTATTAGTGTAAGAATAGTCAATTTAATTTTAAAAAAGTTAAAATTTTGTTTTTTTATTTTTAGGATAAATTTTTATTTTTTCTTTGTAATTAAAGGAATTAATTTTTTTTCTGAAATACACTTTTTATTACTCCTAAGTACTTGTATTATAAGACACAATAAGGTATGATTCTCTACTTCAGTAAAAACCCAGTGAAATTAATACATTTTAGGGTGTTGCGTTTTTTTTTTGACGAGGAGTTTATATCAGGTTTTGGGACGAAAAAAAGAAAGAAATTGTGACCGACATCATGTTAACAGATGTATATATTTATAAATTTTATGGGGGGAAGGGGTCATTTTTGCAATCTATCAGGAGGATCGATCAAGATTTTAAGAAATCGGTCACCATTTCATTCATGGGTACCTAAGGAAAGTCCTAAAATGGACTACAACGAAGGAAGGAAGCATAATGAAGGATGCGTAAACGTAATTTTACTTTAGAAACATTAACTTGGAAGACTTGGAACCCAGTTACTCTCCAGTACGTTTGGCAAGTTATTCACATCCAATCCAATCCACAGCTACAGATAAGCATATTAAATCATTAATCAGACGACAATACAGTCATATAATATATATGCTTACTACGTATGTACCTACACACCAGCGAGTAAATTTTCCAATCTTTAGCGATAGAAGAAATAACTGCCAAGACCAAGGTTCGAACCCTATTTCTCGGTTCTCCGTAGAGATGACAAGCAAATAGGGACTAGGTTTCATATCGCAACATGGCAAGATTAATCCTCTTGTTGAAGACAGGAACTAAACAGACGTTTTAGACTTTTATCACGCTTATTGGACAAACGCTCGAAACTATCATTGACTAACAAACGACTTATATACAATACCGTACTCCGACCAATATGGACTTAAGGACTAAAACTATGGAGTTCCACTAAACCTTCCAATTCCTACAGAATACAAACAATGCAATCCAAAATCCTTCGAAGAATATCCAATGTTCCAGACTATGTCTCGAACCTAACCCTGCATAATTACTTCAATATCCCCTTTATCCAAACCCTGGCCAAATCAGTCTATCAGAAGTTCCATTCCAATCTCCCTGGCCATCCAAATCCTTTGATAAATTCTCTATCCTCGTTCCAAAATCCATAAAATCCTCACAGAAGACTGAAGCGGATGTGGCCTAGAGATGATTTGCTTTAACATCTGCAGTGCACAAAATGTGTTATATTTTCTTTTAAAATTTTTACAGTTGTTTCAATTTTCTCTTAAAATTTATTACTATTGTGTGTTTTGTAATTGTTCATATTCCCACATCACGGCTCACGAAGTCATTGTAACAGAACCGGCAATATTATTGGAAATATGTAAACTCATATTGTTGTAATAATCAATAATAATAAATAAAAAATCCTCTTGTGGAACCAAGGTTACGGATAGACAGCACAGAGCAACATTTATCTGATGCTGTCAAATTTAGGTATTACTGACATTTTACTGTCATTTTAGATTCTTGAGTAGGCACCCCTTTAATAAGAATTCAATTTGTCCTGACCGTGTATACATTACTGCCTAATCAAAGATAGCTTAATAAAATGGAAACAGAGAGTAAATCAAGAGATAGTCAAGGAAGAGTTAGAACTAGACAGACTGAAAGGAGTACAACTAGACAGTAGACAGGCTAGCAACAGACAGTTTGATGGAGTTGAGAAGAATCTGTGTCAAGACCTAAAGACTCCCTTGACATTTCAGAACGACTATCCCCGGTTCTGACAGGCAGTCAAGGCCTAAACCCGTTGGCTAGTAGCAAGATCTCAATCCCCGACTGTCGAGCAGCAAAATAAAGTAAAGAACCATCAGCTCCTATATATATATATATAGGGTGTTCAAAACTCGATTGACGCCCCCCTTTTTTCCCACAATTTTTGAAATTTAAAAACGAAACTTGGTGGGTCTTAACGTGGTCAAATGAACTTTCGTTGGACCTAATGCACGACCCCTCAACTTTCTCCAGTTCTCCAGAGACCTTAACTCTGGAATCTCCAGAGGAAAGGGGTTATTTTTATGACGGATTATTGTAGAGAATTGAATTTTATGTCGATTTTATACCTGTCATTTTTTCGCTAAAGCGCACCAATGAGTAACAAATTGCCAAAAACCGATAAAACCCTGGTTTTTCGTCACTTTTCTGCCTAAAACGTAGAAATTATGCCCGTAATGAAAAAAGTAGTTTATAAACGTTGTAGAGGATTAAATTTACTTTCCAAAAAGTACCTTTAAATGCCTAAAATTTTAATAAAAATGGAGCAAAATGTACTTTTGTTTTTCAAGTTTTCAGACAAGTTTATAATCAACTTGACTTCCGCTTCATTGAAACTTAATAAACATTTCCTAAACTATTTTTGCTCCACCTAGTTTTGGATTTAAGAACGTCTGAAGAAATTTAAATTCAATTACTTTATAAAGGGATTAAAAAATAAAATATTAAATTTCAAGGAATAGAACTCACCTAATGATAAGAATTTTGTAGTCATTATTATTGTGTTGGACAAATTTTATTTTATTTATTTATTTTATTTTTTACGGCGCCTTGACATCTAGGCCATTGGTGCCGACATCCAGGGTGCAGCGAGGAATTTTCTCAACGAACGATGAGATAAGAAAATTCCTGCAGCCGCACAGTGGGGCCAAATTACTTTTCGTGTTTCAAAAACGGCTACAGCCTCCAAATCTAAACCGAATTGAATGCATTTTTTTTTTTTTTTTTTTTTTTTTTTTTTTAAATGGAAGCTAATCTTAAACCGACAGACTACATATATCGATGGAGAATCGAAAAACTAAGACAACTCGTCCTTTGGCGATTTTCTCGTTTTCTCTTCGTTTTCGGGAAAAACGAAAAAACCGTGATTTGTTTTTTTTTTCCTTTTTTTTACAAATCCCGATTTATCGCTTAAACGAAGGGTTGTATGTAAAAACAGCTCAATACAGAAGTTGTAGCTTATTAAATTACCTTCAATGTGAGACCAAGTTCAGCGTCTTAGCTTGAATATTTTATGTGATAATCTTGTTTGAATAACCCATCGGATGGACATTTTATCGTCTCGCGTCTAATTGAGGCGTTCAATTTAGATTGGTACAGAAAGTAGACTTTTTTAAAATATTCAAGGTAAGACGCTGAACTTGGTCTCATCTTAAAGATAATTTAATAAGCTACAATTTTTGTAAAGAGGTGTTTTTTAGTACAACCCTTCGTTTAACCGATAATTCGGAATTTGTCCACAAAAACCTGGTTTTTGCGTTTTTCTCGAAACGAAGCGAAAACGAGAAAATTGCCAAAGGACTTTTTGACTTAGTTTTTCGATTTCCCATCGATATACGATGCCTGACGGTTTAAGACTGGGATACCATTGTATTCGTCAGACGGCTATGGCCGAGGTAAATATTGAGGTAAGCAATAATTGAGGGTTATTCCAGGCTTGATCAATTTTTTATTTTTTTATTTTTTTTTATTTTACGGCGGATCGACATAATTCTTGGCCATTAGCGCCGACGTCCAGGGTGCAGCCAGGAATTTTCTCAGCGAGCACTCAGATGAGAAAATTCCTGGATTGAACCCACCATCTCCCGCTTATGAATCTAGCGCGCTAGCCACTAGAACACGGGAGACCCCACTTGATTAATTAAATCACTTTCTTGTAAATTCATTAATTTTTTATTTTACATACTGCACTTTTATATATTTTAGTAGGGTCAACGCCTTTTAGTTTAGATTCAGGAGTTTTCGCGCCTTTAGGACAAATCTTATAAAATGTAGTTCATTGGTGTCCTTAATGTAACTATTTTCAACAATACTAACATTTTTGTAAATTAGATGGAATTTTGAGTTAATGCAGTCATGTCTAAATTTAATATTTTTATTTTGTATACATTCCTTTAACTGTTCCGATAATTTATCATTAAATATGTTTTCTTCAATACTGAGTAAGAATTCATCTTTCCAAATCTATTATATAGATTTTTGGAAATTATGAGTTTTGATAACTTAATTGTTCGAGTTGATTGATAATTTATATAATATAATTAAAATTTCATTATATGTATAATGTATATCAGTATCTATCATCAACCGACGATCCTGAATATAATGCGTTCCATCGCTTCAACTCCACAATATCACTTGGAGGGATCGGATTCCATTTATATTGTTCATTTTACATTCCTTAAGGTCGAAGTAATTTCAGATTAATACCAATATCAGAAGTATTGCAATTATTGATGGAAAGCAGGATTAAATTTATTAATGCGGTATTGTACAAAGAAGATAAGAGAAAGATCAGCCCGAATGCCAATAGAAGCAAAAATAGTCAAAAACCATTTCTATTTAAAATAATTATACTCTTGCAACGTCGTTCTTATGTAAATAATGCAGCGTCCCCCTTAACTGCGTGCTGAATAGCAAAACATAATTTTAATAAATGCGCAATAGCCATAAATTTCATAATAAAATAATAGGCTATTTGAACATCTTTTACACCCACCTTTGATGGCTTCTAGTAGTTTGGCCTGCATACAAAGTACTCTTTAAGATTTTATGTGTTGCCATTCAAAAACGCATGAATTAAACTAGCTGCGCCGAAATAATAAACCTTTGTGTACATAAGTAGTTCGTTAAAATTTGCCTACACCATTTTTACAATCGATTATGCAATTAATAGGAACATATTAATATTTCTAAGATCCCTTGCTATGAGAGCGATCAAAAGAAAGGGACAATATTAGTTTGGAAAAGCAGTCAGCAAGTTAAGTATCCACTTATGTTGTTTCTTGCCGTTCGAAGACGGAAACAACACAGCTTAAAGTTGACGGATAGCGCAATAAAAGCATTTTACGACAGAAATTTTACCAGTTCATCCTTTCTAACTGCAACAGGCAAAGGAACTCCCACAATACAAAGAACCTAAAGAAGACAGTTATTTGTGACCAAAGCTGTTTTCGATTCCACCTTCGGTTGCAAATGATTCCACATCCAGTGTGCAAAAGAGGTCCGGTTAACAAAGTTATTTAAAAAATGGCTTTTTATTGCGAACATTTCTGCTAGAATATCGTCAGGGCTTTGAAAAGAGGAAGAACTGATTTGGAAGTCCCTACATCCCAATTTTAGGTTTATTTTTTATTTTATTAGAAGCCAATTCCTGTTTCGAAAAGAGCTACCAGCTAGTGCAAGGGGTCTGTAAAGACGCTAGAGAAGTATTCCAATAAAAGGGATGAAGTATAACCAAGGACATTCTTGAAGAAACAAAATTAACATTTGAACATACTTGAACATGTACTTACAATTGGCTACTATAGTAAAAATAATTCTATAAAAAATTAAACTGCATTTTTTATTATAAGAAAATGTGTTACATTTTTTTCAACGTTTCGAAAATTTTAGTCGTTCGCAATCTCATCGATCTTCAATGAAATATAAATAAAAAAATTTCTGAAAATCAAATGGACTAATTAAATGGGCTTTATTAAGTATGTGCCCATTTGATATAAATTAGCTAACACAGAATGTTCTATTTTATTTTAGTTTTTCAGCATTCGGTGATAAAACTATTTCTTTCCCGTTAAATTATTAGGATTAAAATTCTATTCTGTTTAATTAGATTATTAATACAACAAAAAGAGAATATCTTTTTGTTGGATCATTTACCAAAATCCAAACCTAAGCAAAATTAATTTTTATCATACAATCTTCCCAGGTATGATACATTTTTATGCAGAGAGGGGACCAAAAATTAACAGAATGAAAGCAGTAAGAGAGCAGTCCGTAAGCAGACGGGCATGCAGGAATTGAGCAAACATTGTAATTGAGAGTAAACCGGAAGTGAGCAGACATGAAAATCAGGAGTGGACCGGAAGTGAGCAGAACGTGGAAAGCTGGACGTGTAGACCGGAAATGAATCTCATAGAAGCAGTAAGAGAGCAGCCTGTGAGCTGATGGGCAAACCGGTAGTGGACCGTAAGCAGTAAGTGACCAGTCCGTGACAGACTGGCAGACCAGGAGTGGACAGTAAGCAGTAAGTGAGCAGTCCGTGACAGACCAGGAGTAAACCATAAGCAGTGAGTGAGCAGTCTGTGGCAGACTGGAAGACCGGGACTGGACCGTAAGCAGTAAGTGAGCAGTCCGTGACAGACTGTCAGACCGGGAGTGGACCGTAAGCAGTAAGTGTGCAGTCCGTGACAGACTGGCAGACCGGGAGTGGACAGTAAGCAGTAAGTGAGCAGTCCGTGACAGACTGGCAGACAGGGAGCGGACAGGAAGTGGACAGACATTCCCCGAACATCAGAAATGTTTGGGGAGAAATTGTAAACAATTCCCGTCCCTCCAGAATAGCCATTTGTAGGAGACCAAAACTTACAGATATGCTGCCTCATTTTATTCGATAATTTCTTCAAATTAGAAATAATGAAACCAATTATCAAATGCAAACTATTAAATTAGACGTTGATTGATTTTTTAAGTGATTGATAGCTTTCAAGCCATTGGCAGTGGCCTGATGAAAAACTATTAGTTGATATCGTTGCAACATGATATTGCAATCCTGGAAAGGTTAGTATTCCTACAGCTGTAAATAACTTTTTTTTATTACTTCTGAATTCTTAAATTCCTTCTCAACCTTTGGCTTTCAGATTCTTAAAACCGATATATTAGATATTTACTACAATAATTGCTTTGCCATTAATATTTTTTTAAAAAGGGAAATTGCTAAACACCATTAGTGGGATAATATATATTTTTTTCTTTTAAAAGGAAATATAATTCATGATATTAAAAATCTCTCTAGCATTTTATTTATTTTACAATCGATCGCAATGGGTAAGATAATTCGCTCTTTTTTTTTAACGTAAATACAGTTATTCTTTACATCATATTAAAATAGATGTATTGCAGTAATAGACGTACTACACAATTTAGAGTAATATATATATTCTACATATACACTATATACATTTTAATATATACATACATATATATATATATATATATATATATATATATATATTTCTTTTAAAAAATAATAAAACAAAAAAATATAATAAATAAATTGAATGATAATTTTTTTCAAATGGTACGAAATATTAGTATAAGAAAAAAAATCGTTTTAAAATTCTACTTTTATCAGGTGACTAAAATGAAAAGATCTATAAATGTTTAAAGATATATCAAATCATGCGATAAAGGACATAAACGGATATGCAAATGTACCATCGAACAATATTCCTTTGTGTTGGTTGAGACAATGAAGAGGAGTCGCGATAAAAAAAATATTTTGCAATTTCATTAACAACTAAAAATTAAAAAAAAAAAAAAAAAAAAAAAAAAAAAAAAAAAAAAAAATGTTATATATTTATTCTAACAGTAGGTAGGTTTGTTATTTTTATGGCGTATCGACTTCTATTAGCGCCGCATCACATCTGAAAAACTACGTAATTAAAAAAAATTAATTATAATTCATTTATTCCTAAAAAAGTATTTTTCTGTTACGTCTCACTTTATTTTTTTTTATAAAAGAAGAAAAGAACATTTTTATAATCATGAAAAATTAAGACAAAAAATGTACAAGCTGGAGTCTGTTGGGGTTTGTAAGTAATAGTTAATAAAATTACATTTTTATATAACAAAATAAGTACACTAAAATGCTCATGTAATAATAGTAAGCACGTGTTGAATTACACATATTTTGCAATAAATAAATTAATTAAAGAACTAAATAATAATAAAAAAAACTAAAAAATCAATAACGTACTTACTATAATAAAGTATCCAAAAAAGAAAAAGATTATTGATCCAAATCTGAAAGTAAAAAAAAATTATAAATGATTAAATAAAAATAATTTAAAAAAATCAAATCAAATAAAAAAGACTAAAAATAAAATCTCCTGGAACAAAAAATGATAGAAAATAAATATTAAAAATATTAAATATGTAGTTTGACAATAAACTGATAAAATGAATAAATCAGGAAAACTGTCTCGTTCATCACGAGGAACTATCATCCAACTAGGTAATATAATAGTGTTAAAGAAACTAAAAACTGTGCAAATTATAATAAAATTTTAACAAATATAAGTTAATGAACATAAATAAAAGTTAATCGGCAATGAAGTGGCACACTCGAAACAGTAATAATAATAACACAGCCACACACAAAAAAAAAAGTCCGGACCCAGAGACCAAACTATGTCTGCTATATGTTTTTGGGGTCGCCGAATCCGAATCGGGGGTCAGAAAAACCCCTGCACTTTTTGTTTAAGCCCAACTCCACAAAACTCATAATTTAGGATATTTTACACTTTAAAATTTTTATTCAAGTTGTCAACCAAAATAAACGACTTTTTCCTGGGTACTGCCTTTTAGTACATACTACATACTAAATGCATACTAACTTTTGAGACCACAACGAACTCAATTGGTTCATTCGTATCGGAGCGAAGATACATCCCTTTAAATGTATGACTTTTCTTAAAAAAAATCGCGTTTTTGCTTATTTTTTTTATTTAATATGTTTCTAAAGCATACAATCTTACAGTTTTTACAAAGACATTGACCCAAGGCCTTCGAAGGTAATTCTTGAACTGATGCAATCCTTAAAACCCAAAAATACAACCCTCAAAAAATCTCCCCAAATTTCATTTGAGGAATGTATCAATTGAAGTAAATTAAATCAACGACCGAATATAAATTATTTAAGCTTCCATTTTCGAACTACTTTTTTATAAATTTGCCTAAACGTTAATTAAAGTGTACTCTATACATTGGAAAAAGATAGGACCCTCCAAGCTGTACTATCCACTTTTTAACATGGGAGACATAGGCAGGGCGTATCAATGTTTACTAAATAAAAAAGCAAGTTTGCTTACCATTTTCTTGGAAAACTAGTATATGATACATAGTAGCAAACCTACTCTTGCTGACAGAAGTTTTAATAGAGCAAGCGGTACTTGTTTTCGGGATATGAACACTGGAAGTCTAAATCCCGTGTTTTTCTTTTGTTTTGTTTTTACGGCGCATCGACAAATCTTGGCCATTAGCGCCGGGCCTCCAGGATGCAACCAGGAATTTGATGGAGCCCTGAGATGAGAAAATTCCTGTCGCCGGTGGGAATGGAACCCACCATCTCCCGCTTATGAATCAGCGCGCTAGCCACTAGACCACGGGAGACCCCTCTAAATCCCATGTTATTAGTATTACTAAACAAAAAATGCAGGGATTTTTTTCTGACCCCGGATTCGGATTCAGCGACCCTCAAAACATATAGTAAACATTGTCTGGTCTTGCCTTTTTTTTTTTTTTTTAAACGTCAAATTGTAAGAAATTCTTAGCTGAAAGGTCTACGATTATAAGGGAACTGCTAAAATGTCTGAGAATGTTTCCCAAGGTTCAATGCATTTTTGGCCAGAAATCAAGGAGCTTCCGCGGGGAAACTACGAACAAAAAAGAGTTAAATAAGAAAAAATAAAAAAAGGAAGGCTTGAGAAACGACGAAGTCAAGGCTGGCTGCCATTTAGCGGATGAAGAGGGGGAAGCCATGGCTGGTTTGGGAAGAGAGTGGGGGTTGTCTGGTGGGGATAAGATATGAAGGGGTGGGGGGTAAATCTGGGCCTTGTCCGGGTGGCAGGAGGAACCGGCATTTCCAACTAATCGAGTAAAGCAGTAAACAAAAAAAAAAAAAACAACAACACACAACTTAAAAGATTTCTCAGATCTGCAATTCAGAGCGATAGAAAATATCTTCCACTCTTAAAATATCTCCCACTACTTGATGTCAAGGAATCGATTATCAACGCATCCTATTGCAAAATAGGTACTTATAACCGGATACAAAAATGCTCGCAGTCCTTCCAACCGGCAACAGAAAAGCATCCAGAGCAAGCAGAACTTGAAAATATATACAACTCTGACAGACGTCCAATTTAACTGCATTTTGGCAAAGTGCAACACATGAAATCATGCTTATTTGAATTCACTTCAAACCACAAAAAAATTGTTTCCATAATAAATATTATGTTCAAAAAAGTAGGTATATATTTATTTAAGCGAATTTATTTGATTCCTTATCACCAACTCAGGGTTACAAATTGACCATGAAACAATATTCAAATGCTTTTAAACGAAACCATTCTTCAAATTAATAGATTATCTTTTCTCCTCTTACCCCCAAAAAAGTTCAATTATTATGGAATTTCAAACAAAGATTTTTCAATGTTATTAGTAATGCCACTTTCCAAAAAGTTTAATTCAATCGTCTTTGACATTTGACTGCACTTTCTAGAAATAAGAACAGCCTTCCATGTTCACTTCTTGTTCAGTATTGATACAAAAAACTTTCGAGCATTAATATCAAGAGGGGTAGTTCAGATGGAGAAAACGAATGAGCTGGTTTTGACAGGTTGGATTATTATAAATTTCTACTCTAAGATTCCAAATCACAACATTAGGCATATTATAGAAACACGTTAAAATGACGCAGTTACAGGGAGTCGAGCATTTATATAGTTCTTCTTTTCGAAGTAACATACAGGTTTATAGCCGATTTGAGATTTCTATATTCAATCTATTCATCCAAAGTCCGTCACGCAGGAGCTGCATAACTAAGCACTTTCCTCAGAATTTGGGTAGTGTAGACTGCTTTCCAGAACAATTTGCTTAAAATATCCTACATAAATAAAATAAAAACATGAATAGTTCTCTTATAAATTTGTAATGAGTAACTGATCAATTATTAATTTGCTTCCAGAGTTATGTTTACACATGGTACCTATTACACTACGTAATAAATACAAAAAACCTCATATTATCGTATTTTGATCTAACGCAGGAACAGGATACAGTCACTCTAGTGGTAGAAAGCGCTCCTTGCGGAGGCTTTGTGAGCCTACGTCTGGCGGGCTTTTCTATTGAAATATATTACAAATTAAACCCCCGCTTTCCGATTGACCGATTCAGCTCATTTTTACAACACTTCTTTCTCATGAGTTACCCACGACGTATACCGCGTTTCGTTACAATACAGCAGAAATTACGACCGGTATGAGTATAATAGGAATTTGGGTCCGGAGTAAACCCTCCCTTCTAATGAACCGATTCAGTTTATTTTTACAACACATATTTACCTGTAGATTACCACTACGAATACCGAGTTTCGTCGAAATATACCAAAAATCACGGCTGGTAGTGGCGAAATGGTATTGTGGGTCCGGCGTAAACCCCCCTCCTAATGAACCGATTTAGTTTATTTTTACAACACATATTTACCTGTAGATTACCACTACGAATACCGAGTTTCGTCGAAATATACCAAAACTCACGGCTGGTAGTGGCGAATTGGTATTGTGGGTCCGGAGTAAACCCCCCCTTCTAATGAACCGATTTAGTTCATTTTTATATCTCAATTTTCTCTCTATATTAACACAACGAATACCAAGTTTCGTTGAAATATAACAAATATTACGGCTGACATAGTCAAATTAGTGTTATGGGTTCGGGGTAAACCCCCCCCCCCTTCTGGTGGACCGACTTTGGTGGTTAACGAACTCGTTCAATCGTTTGCTAATTGAATGCTATATACCAAGTTTCGTGACGAAAAAACAAAAACTCTGGCCGCTATCATGTTAACAGACACACATATATATATATATATATATATATATATATATATATATATATATATATATGTATATATATATATTTTAACGGGGGTCATTTTCGGTGTCTACTAGGTAGGATCGATAAAGATTTGAAGAAATTTTTCAAAAATTCCGTCATGAGTCCAACCTCAATAGCTACTTTCCTTCGGAGGAAAGTGCTAAAAGTTTAAATATTCCTTTAATTCTTCGGCGACGGAGCCCGATATAACCCAATATGTATTCCAGACAAAAGTGGACTTATTTCCAAGCAATTACAATCTAATTTATATTCAGCCATTAGAGGCGCAGATTATTTTCGTTCAATAATAACGGAGATAAGGCCCATAGGCTGAGGAGACCTCATTTGCGGCTTAAATTAATGAAGATTGACAGGACCACTTAAGATTCTGGTGAGGTCTTTGCTGTCGGTCCCATCATTCTTGGGCTCCAGAAAACACTCTCCTCCAATTTCAGAATGCATTATGGAATCCACGTTATCCTCATGGCTTTATCACCTCAAGGGATGGTTCATCGACAAGTTTTGTCCAACACAAAGAACAAATAAAATTCTTCCATTAATATAGGATAGCAGTAATACAAAATTGCTTATACCCTCCCTTCACAGGAAGGCATTTACAGAGGCCGTGTTAGGATTAAAAAGCATCTTTGATCTGGTAACCACATCCTTATGCAGTAAATACTGTGCTGATACGCCGACACAGCATGCCAGCACTTAGTTTGTGTGGAAATGACGAATCCCTGTGCCTCTCTGAATTGGATTCCTCAAGATCAGCGTTTTTGTCAAAGACATTTGGTTGTTATAAATATCCCAGTAAATGACAATAGATCCAACTACTGGGTCATATCAACATGTCTTATACAGGGTGTATCGCAAGTAGATGACAATACTTAACGGGGTAAAACGTTAATGATTTAAAACGTTTTGAGTCTTAGGTTTGGCTAAATATCGATAAATATTAGACACTATTGCCTTTGTCTGACCTCTCAAAGCCTTCCTTAGTCTTAAACGAGACATAATTAGTTTCTCCTTGAAATTGGAGTTTGCAAATGGTGGTCGGGAATATTTCCTTCAAAATTTTGCGCATGTGGAATTGACCTTTTCCGTCTATAACTGAACGGGCTACTGTAGTATAGTACACGTGGAATTAGTAAGCGCTGGGGGATAGGAGGAGCGGAATTCACTGCGGCATTCCCTTGCCGAACAAACTACAGTAATTGTTTAGCTATCAGCTACGATTTCCGTTAAATGTAGAACGCCTACATCTCTCTGTAATTTCAGAAAAGCGTTTGGGAACTCTGAAAACCAAATTTGGTTGCGAGAAGCAAAGAGATATGATGATAGTCACTTTAAAATCCGATTTCTTTCATTATATTAAAATAAATGTGCAAGAAATAATGTTTTAGTTGTTTAGAGTGCATATCTGGTTCTCAGGACATCAACGTGGTGTCCCCTTCAAAGAG
The DNA here is from genome assembly GCA_946811695.1 of Gonocerus acuteangulatus. NCBI lineage: Eukaryota > Metazoa > Arthropoda > Insecta > Hemiptera > Coreidae > Gonocerus > Gonocerus acuteangulatus. The sequence continues at coordinate 38,945,706 of OX328125.1, forward strand.
GTTAGGGAACTTAACCACTAATCCCACCATTTTTAGGAATTGAACAATTTGCTAACGAGAAGAAAGGATCACTTTGTGCGAGAAAATGAACAATTTAACATGAAAATGTCGATATGCCTGAAGGTCTCCAAATTTCACGGGTGACGCAAAAGTATAAAGACATTAGCTATACCTCATCCGTCACGTGACCAGAAATTGATTTTGGTGGGAAATTAAATTCCTACATTGATTACAAAACAATCCATATATTAAAGATGATCAACAACGGTTATTTTTATTGCAAATTTATTACAAGAAATGAATAACTAACTAAAATTCATTAACCTTAAGAGGGAAATGTAAGGGGGGGGGGGGGGAGAAGGGTTTAACAATTTTATTGCAAAGCTGTCTGTATGTGGATTCATAAAGGAAAATTTGGTATCAACTAGCTCATAAGCTTCGTTCAGGAAGCTGGCATACAATAGGCAACCTTTCGTGCCAAATAAGAATGCACACTCGACATATTTCATCGTTTACATCATATTGCGCTATAAGGAGAAAAACCGGCGCTGATTCATCGGTACTGCATTTTCGGAAGAGTAAACAATACCGCTCATGAAATGAGGTCAGGTTTATAAAGGACAACATCATGAGCAATCGGCGAAAATTGTGTAAAATAGCAATTTTCTTATTTAAAACTAGACCAACAGGCCTTCTGTAGAACTAGTTCATAGATAACAGTTGCTATTCATAAATCAGACATCGACTTAGGAATGAAAATCAAATTCGTAAGAACTGCGCCATGTTGCGTGTAATGGGTATCCCGGTTTTAAAAGGCTTAAAATAGAAACTATTGATGTTTCTGAACTTTTCAAGCACCATTTTCCCTGAATGAGGTGGACCGCAATTTTTCCTCATGTCGAAACTGTTTAGAAATCATGGAATAGATTTATTCAAATGTATATGTATGTATGTATGTATGTATGTATGTATGTATGTATGTATATATATATGTATATATATATATATATATACATATATATATATATATATATATATATATATATATATATATATATACATTTGAATAAACTGTTTCTTCGTGACGTGTGTTTTTTTTCGTCAGTAATTCTGGATTTTAGAGAAGGAACATCAAATACCTGGCATAGAGGCAGCAATCGTCAACCGTTTGGTAACATCGAGGTAGAAATGTGTTACCAGACATGTATCAGATAAGTGACCAAGCAAGAGAGGGTATACGCTAAAATACCCTGCTACCGGCATAGACGAGAGGAAGGGCGTAGCAGATATTTTATATCACAACTCCAATCTGCTACAGCTAAGAACTAAATCGTAGTTATAAATCCCACGGATTTCTTCATTACTGTCATTGGCGGGGTCACTCCGTAGAACAGCGGCCAGCAAACTGGATTCTAGGGAGATCAAGTCGAGAGAGATGGAGGTTCGAGTTCCGTTTGTAGGTGGTTGACTATTTTCAGGGATGCCTCAATTTCCTACTCCACCATGGGTGCTTACGAAAGATGACAATGGACAGGCAAACGGTGATTGGACCGAATGAGCAACCTCTCAAAAGTTGTACCGCCATCAAAGCATACGTAAGCACATGGGTCCAATGTAATGAAAAAAAAAAATTGGATATCGCCATCGTGATCTCCGTACTAATAAATACTTTTTTAAAATTAATCGTTATTAATTTTTTGAAAATTATAAATATTAATTTTATTTAGCTCAATATAACTTTTAACAATACACTCTATGAGTTCCTTAGAACAGTAAAAAGTAGTTTTCCTACAAGTAATGGCAATAAAAGAGCACTCATTTATGAAAAATAATTTTCATAAAATAAATGTTGGTGTTCTTAAAGCAAAAATCCCTTAAAGTATACTAAATACTTAAAAAATTATTCATACCGGGGGCTTCTGGATAGTAGAAGGCGTTATTCAGGGTGTCTAAAAAAATCACTTTCGTCAAAAATAATTTTTTTTATGCAGTGAAATTTTAGAGCATAAGCTCTTTTATCAGTACTCTGTAAACAATAACATACCAACTTATACTAAATACTGTTGATCTGAAAAGTCTTCACGAATAGCATTTATAAACTTATATTTATACCAGTAACAACCATGATAATTTCGGAAGCATAAAGGACTGCTGGTTACTGTTGATTTAAGAATCAGAAGTAGAGAAACAGTTATTTAGGTTTAGCGCTCCAAATGGTATTTTAGACAAGGTTTTTACATTGATACTTACTGACTGATTGTGCGAGACGGCTGACAGCACTGGCGACGAACGACTGCTCTGGAATCCCTGAGACTAGGTCAGCGTAAAACCCATGATTCAACGATTCGACTAGCCGCTATCATGACACTAAAAACGTGCCTTCCATTAATCACGCAACGTCAACATGTATTAGCTAACGACAAAAGTACATAAGATATGTTACATCCGAAAACATTAACTCTCTCTCTCTCTCTCTCTCTCTCTCTCTCTCTCTCTCTCTCTCTCTCTCTCTCTCTCTCTCTCTCTCTCTCTCTCTCACACACACACACACACACACACACACATGCACACACACACACACACACACTCTCGGATATCCTCGATGATCTCTTGGATAAAATTTGGTTAAAAAAACTCAAAGGGTGGACAATCACACAGAGGCCAAAGACATTGACTTATGCTAGGCGTATGACATATGAAGAGAGGAAATGCTCATGGATCGAAGTGCCATTTTACATTTTTTTTTTTTTTACTGAAAAATAATCTAGGATCCTGCGCAAATGCCCTGCTAAAAAATCTATGTGCTACGCTTGTTGGTTTAAGTTAGTTGTTGGTAGTACCAGGGCATTGGTGTAGAAATGTAGATTACTTTGCAGTCAAAAAGTGGAAAATTGTAAAATGGCACTTAGATCCATTAGCAATTCCACTCTTCACCTGCAGAGAAGCTATGCAGAAAAGCACATATTCTGTGTTTCACAATTAAAGCCTTCAAAACAAATATGAGCAAAAGGCGATATCTGGGAAAACCTATTTACAGGAGAACATGCTTTAGAGGTGAGCCGATTCTGCTATCTAGGTAGTTTGGTGAACCAGGATTGGAGACGGGAGTATCATAACTCTGGCCAATATGGAGATTGTTTTGAGATCCGGATGGAGACAAACAATTCGGCTTTATAATAGTAACGAAGGCCAAATGTTAAAGTAACCAAGCTGCTGACAAAGAAACTACAATCGTTCATTAACACGTTTCTATAAAATATATTAAGTCTATGGTGGCCTATAAAGCTCCGAAGACGACGATGGTTATTTCACACTATTACCAAGGACAACGCCAGTGCAACGCAAAAGAAAATGGAATTTTTGCTCTAGGCCCTGCAAGGAGATGACAGCCTAATTGGGACTAATTCGGCAAACATGGAGACAAAGTATGGAAGGTGATTTAGGGATTGTGGGCTAGTCATTGTCCGATATCTGGCAGGAGAAGAGATTTTATGAATTAGTTAAGTAATGGATACAAGTATCGAAAAGGAGTGTTTCATCTCTCATATAGTTATGTTTCCAGCATACATAAAAAATGTCAATGATATTCCATAGATCGTTAACATGAAGAAAAATCAACAAACATTGTATGAGAGGTAAAAAGTACCAGCTGCTGAAGGGGAGATTGGTGTTATCTCTTTTTTTTAATGGAGAAGCAGGATTAGGCACCTGCGCACAAGGTCAAGCCAATTTCAGGAAAGCCATTGCAGATGGTTCAATGCTGTCTAGCACATTAACTCTGCAGGCTGCTCTCTCTAGGGAGATCATCTCTCAATTACTAACCTTCTAACACATGCTACGCTCTCAAAATGGAGGGTCCTTGAGGTGACGTCATCTATCACATTTCCTTTTTAACAACATTTTCGCACAATAGTTTACTAACCAGAGGCCCAGTGGCTCACACACTCTGTGCCAAGGGTCTTGGGTTCGATTCCCACTATGGGATGGTTGCTTTTCTTTAGAAAAAAGGGAAAAGCATCAGGCCTAATCAGGCCAGAAAAGGGTGGAACCTATAGATAACCCGTCCTATAATACTTATTTAATTATAATGGACGTTAAAATTAAAATAAATAGTTTACTAACGTAAAAGGTGTATTTTAGGATATATTTTTCTTAATAGGATTTCCCAAATGCAAATATGTTCAACCTGCGTACTATGATATTTGGCAATAGTAAGTAAATCTATAATGTATTCTCACGGGTGTTTTGTTAGAGTAGTTTAGGTGGTGGGGTTAAAATATATTTTGGACAGTAACTGCAAGGTTATTGTGCCCTAAAGCAGGATAACTTATTACACAAAGATTTTCAGGTATAAATAATGATTTAGACAAATGATTTAAATGCACATACATAGACACATATATATATATATATATATATATATATATATATATATATATATATATTAGATAAAGCTTGTAAGGATTTACTAAAATGACTTAAAAGCCTTCCAAATAATTGTCCGATTCAACTTTCATAAATAGGCGGGAATCTTAAATTGCGTTTAGTCGTTCATAGTGGTAATTTCAAGGAGTTATAAGGCTATGCAGACACCGGTGCAAACCAGTAGGTACTTGTTACAGCTCATATTATGAAGGCCACAGCAGCAGAAAGATCCGTCTAAATCCCAATTGTATTGACCTTTACAGTACAAATATCCCCTAATACGAGGACCATAGATAAGTACCCAACCACAATATTTCGAATAAATATATTATTTGAAAAGACATAAGAGGAATACCAATGAGAACGAGCACCGTTATCGCTTTGCAAATTTAGTGAATTGGACTCCATTTTTACTTTAGTTCTGAATTTGAAGGTATGAAGGTCCCAGAAGGACGTTTACAGGGGAATAGAGGGCCATCCACTATTCCAACCTTAACTGGTGAAAACTGGTCATTGACCAGTTGAGGAGGAATTTATGTTCAAAAACCAACAGATGGAAGCTGTAAGATTAACACAGCGCATTCAAGAACAGGGATCTGGCTCGCTTTAAATAAATACGTCGTGAGAGCAATGGAAGAATGAAGAAATATAGGAAGAAGAGCCTGTCATGGCACTTACAGTAAAATAAGGCTATTTGTAGAATATCGAATGCAGTAATTCAACTAATTAAGTTCGACAACAGAAGACAAAAAGTCCGTCACGTGAGAGGTTTATTACTAAGCGCACTCCTAGTGCATTACTACAAAATATAAAACTATTATTTTCACATAAAAAAGGTGTACCTCGAACCCTAATAGCGCAAAACCACTTCGAATTTGTTGGCGCTTGTGTTCCGCTTTCTGGATTGTAGAAGAATTATCTATGGGCCCAATTTATATATTAATATTCAGAGTCTGAATATGGGCGGCGAGCTCACCACATGCAGAGATGTATTGGCCCCTGAGGAGGTGGCATAAAGGCCACGAAACATGTAGGACAATGAACAAATAAAATGGTACAAAAAGAAAACAAGAAGTACTATTTTTTTAGACCTATGCCGCATAAATCCCCAAAAAAAAAGAATAAATCTGAAAGGTCAAAAACACGTCGAATAAAATATATATATACCATCTGCACTCAGAAACGCAAAATACATGTATCCACATATTTATTCCAAGGGTCGGTAATCTATCTTATTGTCCGTTGGAACGTAACCGCGAGAGCATGTACAGTTACCCTCTCGTTTATAAAGGAAATCACTTGAGATATTCTGTCGGAGGCTGCTTGGATTATTAGAAAGGATCACGCCGGCCGGGTAGACAGCACGCATGAGATATGTCGCACCTATTTCTGTCGAGAGTCGAATAGAATGCCAAGATAAGGCGCCCCGGGCAAACCTCTCCCACGACACCTCTGGCCGTTTCGCAACGCCGGCGCCTCTTCCATATGGAATCAGAATTCAGAAGCTGATGTATGATGCAAGGAGCAGTCATACTACAGCTGGACACACGTGGCATAACCTGCAGACACTCGGGAGCTGAGGACACGTGCAGATGATAGGCGTGGAAGGGGCCAGGATCCCTTTAAACACTTCGGTGCTATTTTTAGCGGAGCCCTCAAGCCACTCAGACGGATTGCACAAGTGTCTGGGCATGCAAATGTCTTGGGCACTGAAATAAAACGTCTGGACCAACGTAGAGAAGATAAAAACTGCAGCTCAGAAATAGGAAGAAAACTGATGTAAGCAACGAGACGTATTATCGAACTCATAAGTTTTTAGTAATGTATAACTAACTGTGTATTACATAGAACCTATAAAGTAACCCGGAAATGCTGACAAGAAATGTATCCTCATGGTCTAGTGGCTAATGTCTTGGATTCTCATGCGGGATATAGGGGCTCGAGTCCCGCCTGCAGAAGGGATTTTTCTCAATTTAGGGCCCGCTAAGAAAATTCCTTGCTTTACTACGGATGACAACGCTAACGGTCCAGATGTCGGAGCGCCGTTAAATAAAACGAAATAAAAACTCCTCGACATTTTATAGGCTGTACCTCCCAATAAAAAAACTGTATTTTGAATTTTTTTCTTGTTGTAGTCGTCTACATCTTGCTCTCTTGCATCTACAAAGATTGTTCATTTTGATTAAATTTGGTACAAATACACTTACCTAAATAACCAGCAGAATCTAAACACCCGAACACTGTTACTCTAAGAAATTTGGACAAAATATTCGTAGCGCGTACGGTTTTGAGTAAATATGTTTCAGGTACTGATTCAGGAGTGAATTGAACATTTTTTCTCCTGTTTGACAATCAATTATCCAAACTAAATTTTGGTTACGTTTGAAGTAGAGTGACCCATACAAAATGAAATAGTGAGCCCTCATCTAATGATTAGGCGTTTTCGTATACCTTTTAAATATCTTATAAAAGTTTCCGAAATCATGGTACTTGAAGGATGATCTAAAGCTTTTCTTTTCCTAAAAATAGCATAAGAGTTACATTTTAGTAGAACAACGCAGTTCGCAATTTTTATTAACTCACACACTTTATAGCGTCTATAAGGTATTTTTTAAATATCTAACTTAGTAATCTTAAAATTATTTTACAATTTATTTAAAATTTAACAGTTACTCCTGTTTTGACTATTTGCTTATTATTTATTCTAAGCTTTCATAAGTTCTACCAGAAGATTATATTGTATTTAGTTGTTTTGTAGTTAATAGCATTCTAAGAATAACCATTATTAGCACCTAAAAAGAAAACTGTTGATAAAAATTACTAAACAAACTACCGGAAGACAGAGCAATTCCATTATTGGAACGGTTTTTGGGATTAAAGCAATTATTTTGTAAATTATATTAATAAACGTTATATATCTAATCTAAAAAAAAAACACAGAAAAAACTTATTTCCACCATTTTTTTTTCTTTCGAAATACGCTTTCCCATTCATTTGGAACAGATAAATAGCTAATTTCGTTCAACGAAACCAAGAATTCCCTTGCACATATTTATATTTTAGTATCAGAAACCAATATACTAATCACTGAGCCTTTTAGATATCCATTTTTTTGTAAAATGAGACTTTTTTGCCAACATTGCAAATTGAATCCATTCACAGACGGAATATAAATTAAATATGAGCCTGTAAAAAGATTGCCAAATCACCATTTTTAATATGGTATGATATGGAAGGAAGATTTTGTGGGGCTGGTTATATAAATGGACTGTATGGAGAAATAGTTGAGAAATTGATAATTTATATTTAATGAGTATAAAATGAAGAGTGGGGGGAAAATTGCCAAATCAGGAACACGTTGTGCTTAATGTATTAATAAAATTTTGAAAGTTGATGTGGGACTGATGAGGTTGAAATAATGGTGAGCTAATTAAGTCTGGAGGTGATGATGGGCTGCTGGAGATTCGGGGAATTATATTAAATAGGTACCTGTTGATGGTGCCTTGTTGGATTAAAAGGGTGCACTTCTCCCTGTGCCTTCATTTTCGGTCAGTTGAATTACTCGGCCATTGTATAATATTAAGTAAAGCCGGTGAAAGAGAAAAAAAAATGCTTTATTCGCTCTGTGTGGCGAGAAGGTTTCCTCTGTACCGACTTGACCGGGGGGTGGTTCGCCCAGGTGAGGTAGACGGCGCCATAGTCGGCGGAGCCCAAGCGAAGAAAAATATCTTTAGGGTGGGCAACCCTAAACAGAGCCTTAAAAAAAAAAAATACAAATCACAAATTCTCACAGTCGTTCTATTATGAAAGATCAAACTGGAGTTATATCCCTTTTTTACTCCATTTGTGAACTGATAACATCGGCTTACTTCGAATCGTTAAACAAAATAATAAAGAAAATAATATTTCTTCGTTCATTAAACGGAGAAAAAAAAATACTACAAAAACATAACTTACCGGAAATACTCGTTGTTTTCCAGAAACTTCCAAAAAAAAAACACTTTTTCACAACTCTCAGCCCACCACCTCTACCGGATTTACCGCATAACCTGCAAAAATAAATACACTTTAGAACAAATCTATGTTCAAAATTTTAGTAATAATGCAAGTTTTTTTTTTAGTTTTGTGTGTTTAATAGCGCATCTACATCAATGCCATAGGGGCAGACTAGTTCCAAAGATTTATAATTATTGATTGCTAACTATAAATTATAAATGTTAAGAATAACCTGCAGAAATTAATAAACAGAAAATACAAGAAAGGTGGGAAACGTAGAAATAAGTGAAATAATAAAATAAATTATAAGAAATGCACACTTTCCAGATATCATCAACTTTTAAACATGGAAATTATGAAATATTTATGTTCTTATCAGTACTCAATGTAGACAAAAGTTCCGACTTGAAGGAACTGCGTCATCTTAAAATCCAAAACGGTTTACTACAGAGAACAAATTAAGGACAGTGAAGTCTATAGTTAAACAAGTACGTAGTAGCAAGACTACAGCCCTATGACTCACGAGTACCTAATGGCCAATAAGGACAAACCTACATGTCGATCATGCAACTCAGACCTCACAATCAAACATATTCTGACAGCGTATACTGAGTGCAGTTTAAGACGTGACGTAGATATCACATTTGACATGACAGAACTCGTTGGATATGACAGCTACCACATAGACACAATACTCAAACACTTAACATGTACAACAAAATCTCACGCCAAAATATATACCAAGCGAAATTTTCATATGAAAATTTAGCAAATTAAATTTTACATTCATTTAAGGGCAAGATGAGCTAATAGCTATTTCACATCACACTCTACCAAAATGTTCTGAAGAAAATGCAAATCGCCATCGAAGCATTGCATAAAATTAATTTCTTAGTTATTTTTATTACTTTTTTGTTATATTTAACACACTCTAAAAGTAACCAATATCTACATACCTTATTATTGTTGAATAATGGGCATGAGAAAACAATTTCGAGTTAGTGCGATGTTTTTGTGTATCAATACCAATAAATAACTTTTTTTTAACCAAAGAATTGAACATATCGCTTTGGTTTCATTCGCTTCCCCTCGATGAGAATTTGGTCTGGATGCCTAGTATCGCTGAACGGAAAGTTTCACTGTTTGTTTCGCTGAAAAACTGTGTTTTGGCGTGCGGATTCTGCTGGTTACCTAACTTGGCTTATCTCGTCAGCACCTGATTTCCTGATCCCGTCATAACCGGATTTTCCTTCGCCAAGGAAGTGATGAAACTCCCCTGTTTTAAATCTGTTCAATAAGTTATCAACTAAGCGCCAAAGAACCTTAGCCCATAACCAGGATGATAGGACTGATCGGACAGCTGGACCAAGACTTTAATTTTAATTATAAATAAAATCCCAGAACCACAATGTTTTATATCAAAACAAATATAAATTTTTCTCATTTATCTTACCTTTCGCCAGAACTGTCGTTCTGAACATTAAATAGCACGTAGAGCGTATTTAATTAAAACAGAAGCGGAGTTAGTAAGACACCTTGTTGAGCCCACTCTGGCCAAGGTTCCCCGAGGAGCGAATGACACAGTCAATGCCACCTTGTTGCGTAATCATCAGAGCAAACAGCGGCCCACCTCAAGCACAAAGCTTCTTGCAAACAGACCAAATTTAGGCAGGGAGCGAAACGCGTTCGTGTAGTCCCCTACTCCTGTCTAAGGCCGTTCTCGGTAAGTAACTGCGTCATCATACCTCATCGAATGGGATCAACAGGATACCATTTATAGGCCCATGGACTTAAATCAAAGAAATTGGATATATCATGTACACATCGAGGAATGAATAAACGTGCTTAAGGTACAATTTATTTTATTAATTTTATTTTATAGAAACCCTTCGAAGCTTCGGCAAAAAGATGATATGAATTAACAGAATGATGATTATTTCCATATTAGCAGTATTAACGAAAATAAGAAAATAAAAACAGCATGACAAACTAAGTAAATAAAGAATACAACAAAAAACAAAAGCTAAGGTAATGTGCCATTAGACTTAAGAGGTTCATTCATTCTTACACTTCAGAATACATCTTTATTAAAAATATTAGTAATAATTCAAGTTTTTTTTATATTTATTTATTGATTGTTGTTAATCAATAAGCATCTATGGCGAATAGCATTTAATTCCTTTTTGCTGATGCATCAGCTGCATTAAACGTTGATTAAACTATTTTTCACAATTGAGCCCCAATATCGTAATATATATAGTCATGGGTATATATATAAGACATAATTTCGGGTGGAGGCTGGGAGCATTTTGGGGGTATGGAATACTAACAATCTAGAACTAGTTAGCCAACTAAAACGCTATTACACCAAAAAAAAATAGTGATCGTATTTTTATGATTTTTTTAGGTTTTATGACACATGTTTACCGATTTAATCAAAATTTTGGGGAGGCGGCTGCACCCCCCCCCCCATATATGCCCAAGCATCTAGAATATTTTACCTTTTAGCTCCTGAAGAATCGCTAAAATTGAAAAATTGCGTAAAAAATTTACAGAATGGTTTAGAGAATCTAGCTATGGTACATTCAGTGATGGACTAGTTTGAACAAAGCCCGGACGTCAGCGTGTAGTGTAGGCAAGCAGTCCATACACAACCGAGGAAAGTGTGAAACCAACGGCCGCTTCTATTTGGAAGGAAGTTCATATTGAAGCAAGGAAAGTGTGGAACCCAAAGATCGTTCAATCTGATCTACGTCTTCAGGATTTTCTTTGATATAGAGCCTGCGTATAAACGTATGCACACAAGCATGTCCCAAGAGACGGAGCTTTGAGAAGGGCCGGACTACAATGAAGCTAAAGAAACTGCGACCCAGACTGGTAAGAACAAGATTTCTAAAAGGGGAAAATGGGCCGTGACCTAGTTCTCTGAAGGAGGTTTCCCACGTCTGCAGGCAATTTCCCAACCCGACTAGTCCCGGCCAAATCCCCCCTCGCTGTGTAGCCCGAGATCCGCGCAAATACAACACTATCCTACACAACAGCTGATGTGATAAACATTAACTCTTATCTACAACCACTTTGTCTGCACATGGGGTGAAAAAAAGTACGAAGCTGCTCAGATTAGATGAATGGACATAAGAACTACTTCTTGAAAGGTTTTAATCTGTTGAAGAGAATAATGAAAATAGAAAACATCAACTTATCCAGAATAAAACACAAATGAAAATACAGAACAACACCTAAGCCGAAAAAGAGAGCAATTTAAATATAAAACATAACCTTAACCACTTCAAGGGACGAATAAAAAACGAAAACAACGCCTTGTCTTGTACAAGGAAGCAACGAAAATCCACAATAGCACCTTGAGAATAGACGAATTAAAAGCCAAAACGACACTTTTAACTGTAAAAGAGAGAAATGAAAATCATAAAACACCGCCATAGCAGTAAAAGACAACAATTAAAATACAAAACAACATTTGAACCTGTACAAGATAGCAATGCAAATCCAAAACATCACCTTTACCTGTACAAGAAAGAAATGAAAATACAAAGAACAACACCTTAACCGATAGAAGAAGCTAATAACCATACAAAAACAACACCTTCAGCTGTACCAAGAAGCAATGAAAATCCAAAATAACGCCTTGACCAATACAAGAGAGCAATGAAAATCCAAAACAACACCTTAAGCTGTACAAGAGAGACATGTAAATACAAAGAATAATGCCTTAACCAAGAGAAGAAGATAATAACCATACAAAAACAACACCTTAAGCTGTACAAGAGAGAAATGTAAATACAAAGAATAATGCCTTAACCAAGAGAAGAAGATAATAACCATACAAAAACAATACCTTAAGCTGTACAAGAAAGCAATGAAAATCCAAAACAACACTTTCATCTGTACAAGAGAGAATGAAAACATAAACAACAACACCTTAACCGGACATATAAACATACAAAAAAAACCTTGACTGAAATCATATTCCTCAGAAAGGTTTTATCCGAGAAGCATTTAAAAAGTCCCTGAATACAAAAATGTTTCTAATCGTATGTTATGTTATTTGAACACAAATATTTTTAAAAATATCCCATACCTCTGAAACATGTTTTTCTTTTTTTCAGAGCTGTGTAATATATAAATGGTAGCCAGCCAAGTTGGAAGAGAGAGAGTTCATTCGCCCTCAGAAAGAGCCAATATGAGGTCCTTACACCTCAATAACAAAAAAACAGTACTTTTACTCAATAAACCCTCCTAGTTTGGCCTCCTTCAAAAGCACACCGCGTAAAACATTGTGTCAATCCTGGAAAATGCGAAGTGTATTTCATTCAGATATATTGAAATATTCGGGCTGTATACGTTGCAACTTCACAACTGATTTGAATTCCACGTGTGAATGTAGCCATTTATATTAGTTATACAAAGGGGAAAATTAAAAAAGATCATTAGTATTCGGAGGTGACCATGACGTCCCCATAACATTAAATAAAAGATCATTTAAACAGGAATTACCACAAAAATACGATAAATTCTCACCAATAAAACATTCAACAAAATTTATGTGTTTCGTATTTACCCCAAATTTTTATTACAGTTTTGAAACTACACAAAATGTAAAGGAACACGTGTATTTTTGTTTCGCTTAGTATTATTGATGAAATGGTGGCCAAAGTGCAGAGGCATTTAAAATGCCACAAGTGCAGAGGCATTTAAAATGCCACAAGTGCAGAGGCATTTTAAATCCAAAAGTGCAAATTTTATGTATCCACCCTAAAATATGACTTCTTTAGTAAAAATCAATGTAGTTTTATCCACAGATTAAATTGAAAATATTTTACATAAAAGTTATCAAGCCGTTCTTCAACATTCACTTGGAATAGTTTTCGAACACTAGTTGTAATAGTTATAATAAAATATTGAAAGATAGAGATATTGGTTTATTTTGGTCAGAGAGAATTACTAACAATAAAATAAGAACAGGAATTATTTACTATCTGTATTAAGAATGTTTGATGTACTTCAAATAGTTGAAAGGTAGCAGTTCTTTCAGCACAGATGTAATTATGATTTTTACTCCAGTAAAATATTTTTAATTCAATCTGTGGATAAAACTAAATGTATGATGGCGGTAAATAACAAATCTGTACTTGTGACATTTAATATAGGTACGACTTAGGCCGCCATTTTATCGCCCTACAAAAATACACAGTTTTTTTTGTTTTGTTTTTTGTAGTTTTCAAAAATGTATTAAAAATATGCGGTAAAGAGGAATCGCCTATCCAATCTAAAATGACTCGATGAGAGCTACAACTTTGACCTTTTGCAATTTTGTGATACCACTCAAGGTCTAGAAGATATGTCAATTGTGGCCTGCTTGCACCCTGTAAACAAATCGTTAAAGGGCTGATTTCTTGACTTGTGTTATGAAACGTTAATATTTCTAAAATCAACCTCTTAGGAGAGTTCCGTCCCCACAGGTAGCTAGGAAACACGGTAAAACGGATTAAAAAACTAAAAATTTGGTTCCAGTTGGTAAAATTATTGAAACAGTATTAATCTACTATATATTTGTCAAATACCACTCACTCACTGACCTATCATCGCCCAGCCCAAACCACTCGACAGAAAAATTTGAAATTTTGCACGGACACTCCCTATATAACGTAGGCACTCACTAAGAAAGGATTTTTTGATATTCGAATTTTTAAGTATTTTTAGAGGGGTTTAAAGTTTTAGTTGGTTAGAGCAGGCAAGCCTTGGTAGCATGCGTTGCTAGAACGATAACAGAACAGCTGTTACCGTCCTGTATCTATTTCATAGTATTATTTTTAATTGAGGTTAATTTCAACTATGATGGCAGTCCTTGAATTACTAGAAATAAACTGTGATTTTGTCCCTCATAGGATTTAAGCTACGGTGATGGCCCATCCGAAGTAATAATATCCCGAACCACTTGACACAAAAATTTGAAATTTTGCACGGACAATACAATTAGAGTGTAAACACTCGCTAAGAAAGGTTTTTTTGATATTCAAATGTTTAAGTACTTTTAGGGGGGGTTGAATTATTAAGAAGTTCCTCATCGGCTCAAAAATGGTCCGATTTTCATGAAATTTGGTACAAAAATCTTTCTTCTCATTTAAAAGGCCAACTTCATTAACCAGCTGAATCCGTTTACTGGAATATGTTTTTTTGAGCAAAATTTGCGCGAATAAATCGCAACGCTTACATTTTCGAGTCCATTTGCTTGCAGGTACGCGTTATATAGGTTATCGTAGGAAAACGAATGAAACCATTTTTAAAGCGATTTCTGTAACCGTTTACGAGAAAAATTGATAGAAATACTTTTCAAAACTAATTTTCTGTTTGGGTATTCAGAAACGATGATGGGTTCACTTGAAACCAGGTATTTGATATTCATCTATTCTAAGATATTTAAACTTGGTACCGTTTGGAGTTAAGAAGTATATGAAAAAAAGTGTATTAATGGTGATACAAAGTTTTCAGATCTCAGTATTTTTTCTAAAATATCTCGAAGACGGTTGGGAAATCGTAGTAAGTGGAAGGCGGCTATTGGAAAGGTTACTAAAGTCTCTACAAAAACGATTCTGTTGTAATGTTCGGTGGGGCGATGTCAATGGAAGAGAGAAGTGCTTAAAACTTCAAAGTTGTTAGTTTTATTCTTTTCAACGTTTATTTGTCTCTGTTTACCTAAATTTTTAAGTGGTTGTTGTATTTTATTTTATTTTTTTTTTTTTTGCTCCCCAAGGGAAATGGGGGAATTTTACTCCATATGGTGTTTCCTGGGTAAGTCCGTGCATTAATAAGCTGTCAAAAATTATGTAGTAGCGTTAATTTTGACCATACCTTATTTAACACAATATAAAAACTACTTATCGGCCGTGGTGAAGCACGGGTATTCAGCTAGTGTTTGATATTATCAAACTGAAATACGACTGCTCGGTCCGATAAGACAAAAGGTAAGCTCAGGATGGGGAGAGAAATCCCTTAGGGGGCAGAGCTGGATATGAACAAATTTGGCCACTGACAGGAGGGCCCTGCCCTTACATCTGGGCAGGCACGTTTTCCCCTCCAGGACGTCGAGGTAGATTAGATACGCCTCTACAAGAACAGTCAATATGACTTAATGGAGGATCTCAATATGGTTGTAACTTCTATTCTTATCCAGACCAATCGACGGATGTCTCTGGACTGGAAATCCAGAAAAAAAAAAAAAAAACAGAACTCTGCCTTTTACATATTCATAATTCATTGTTCTAAAGCACCTGTTTACTCAGTATTTTTTCCCCCTACGTTCGTAAGTCTTTTAAAGCAAAAATGTAACCGATCCGATTTTTTCACGGATAAGCAATGTTCCGGTGGATGGATTCCCGTGGTTACCGAAGTTGGCCTTTCAAATTAGAGGAGGTATATTTTTTGTACCAAATGTTACTAAAATCGGGCCATTTGTGGGGCCGTGTATATATAAATGCAGATTTGAACCACCTTTATTTTCGTTATCTACAGAATCTGAAACGTCATCATGTAATAAACAGGTTTCCTTCCTATGGAGGAAGGAAGTGCACTAAAAAGAAAATTAAAGCACATTCAAAACCTATATTGTAGCTTGAAATGGTTAATTTCCTATCTAAGGATTCATCAGGAGATCTTAAGTATAATTATTCCTCGTCACAACATTAACATGTACAAACAACCAAGGGGCAGAGCTATAGAACGTACGTTGAAATCTACTAAGCCAGGGTCGGCTGAAGATTAGGCCTTTGGGCAGTTCGAAATTCTTAATCACCAGGAATTATTACAGGTATTAGCTCCTGATAGGCCATAGATAGAGCGTAACAGTTTTAATGTAACAATATACGTTTTAGAGCAGATTTAAGTATCTTTTCTAAATATTGATATCCCCCCCCCCAATATACGCCCATTAGTTGGTGACATACCGAAAATACAGATTCTTTAGTGATGTGGACGTGGAATAACAGTCCTTTTAAATATTAGTCAGTTTGTGATCAAATATTTTCATAAAATAATACATATATTTATATTTTCAAATAATAGTGAGTTGCTTTTAAGTATGTACGGATTATTTGTATGTATAGGTTCATCTTCTGTCAGGAAGTCTCGTATGTTGTAATGAATTGTCAAAACGCTGCGCTTTGTAAAGTCTGTGAGTATAAGTTCAATAAATAGAATTTTGATACGTGTTTTTTCAAGTGGGTCTTTCTCTTCTGTTCAGTAAATATAAAAGGGGTTGGTAAGGGTGTGTCATATACGACGCCTTTATGAAACTACTACGTTTCGTCGAGAATGAAACTTTATACAGATATTCTAAGGGGTTAGGTTCGCCAGTAAATATACTGTTATCATACCTGTTGGTGATGACCGTCGTCACTGCGAACGTTGAGAGTACCGTGGGTAAGCGCTTTCGACGTACTTACGCCAAATGCACTCGCCCACACTACTCTCACCGATGCCAGTGACACCACCAACAGGAACCCCAACTTAATAGAGATGGCATTCTCATCACAAATGAACAGGACCGCCACATCTCAGAGCCGGGCCCGGGACCAGATCACGGCCCCCACTTCTCACAGCCAGACTGAAAATTCTAGTACTTTGCTATAGGACTTAGGACATTTTAAAACTATTTTTTGGAGACCCGATGGCCGTGAGGGTTAAGGCGTGAGCACTTAACACTCCGTGCCAAAGGTCGTGGGTTCGATTCCCACTAGGGGTGGTGGCTTTTCTTTCGAAAAAAAGAAAAGGCATCACCCCTATCCTGGCTAGAAAAGGGTGGTAACCTATAGATAACCCGTCCTAAAATTCGCAGTTAATAATAAATGGACGTTAAAATTTAATTAAATAAAACTATTTTCATCTTGAGGTTTGAGCGAAATGAGAATAAAAGCCGACAATCGGTGCAGCAAAGGTCACTTTCGGTACTTTTTAGCACTTTCCTCCGAAGGAAAGTAGCTATTGAGGTTGGACTCATGACGGGATTTTTGAAAAATTTCTTCAAATCTTTATCGATCCTACCTAGTAGACACCGAAAATGACCCCCGTTAAAATTTATATATATCTATCTATATATATGCATATATATATATATATATATATATATATATATGTCTGTTATATAGCATTCAATTAGCAAACGATTGAACGAGTTCGTTAACCACCAAAGTCGGTCCACCGGAAGGGGGGGTTTACCCCGAACCCAAAACAGTAATTTGACCATGTCAGCCGTAATATTTGTTATATTTCAACGAAACTTGGTATTCGTAGTGGTGATATAGAGAGAAAAGTGAGATATAAAAATGAACAAAATCGGTTCATTAGGAGGGGGGGTTTACTCCGGACCCACAATACCAATTCGCCACTACCAGCCGTGATTTTTGGTATATTTCGACGAAACTCGGTATTCGTAGTGGTAATCCATAGGTAAATATGTGTTGCAAAAATGAACTAAATCGGTTCATTAGGAGGGGGGGGGTTTACTCTGGACCCACAATACCAATTCGCCACTACCAGCCGTGATTTTTTGTATATTTCGACGAAAGTCGGTATTCGTAGTGGTAATCCACAGGTAAATATGTGTTGTAAAAATAAACTAAATCGGTTCATTAGGAGGGGGGGTTTACTCCGGACCCACAATACCAATTCGCCACTACCAGCCGTGATTTTTAGTAGATTTCGACGAAACTCGGTATTCGTAGTGGTAATCTACAGGTCAATATGTGTTGTAAAAATAATCTAAATCGGTTCATTAGGAGGGGGGGGGTTTACTCCGGACCCAAATTACTAATATACTCATACCGGTCGTAATTTCTGCTGTATTCTAAAGAAACGCGGCATGCGTCGTGGGTAACTCATGGGAAAGAAGTGTTGTAAAAATGAGCTGAATCGGTCAATCGGAAAGGGGGGTATACTTAGTAATATATTTCAATAGAATTGCCCGCCTGACGTAGGTTCGCAAGGCCGCCGCAGGGAGCGCTATCTCCCACTAGAGAGACTGTATCCTGTTCCTGCGTCAGATCAAAAGACGAAAATATGAAGTTTTTAGTATTTATTAAGTAGTGTAGTAGGTACCATGTGTAAACATAACTCTGGAAGCAAATTAATAATTGAACAGTTACTCATTACAAAATTAAAAGAGAAATATTCACGTTTTTATTTTTATTATATTTATGTAGGATATTTTAAGCAAATCGTTCTGGAAACCAGTCTACACAACCCAAATTCCAAGGAAAGTGCTTAGTTATGCAGCTCCTGCGTGACGGACTTTTTCCAATTAGCGAGGATCGGCCCGGGCCCGGGACAACTGTACCCGGTTGTCCCCCCCCCCCCCATGTGGCGGCCCTGCAAATGAACATTCCATTCTCTATGTATTTCATCGAAAAAAGAAATATTCTACAATAAACTGACCATGTGGTGACATTTTAGTATGAGACCAATAGTTTAGGATTAACAAGGCGCAAAAGAGGTGGGATTCGCAATAAAACGGCCGCGATCAAAACGATATTGGAAATGTGGTGTAAATGGAGGATCAAATTAAACCAACCAATAATTAAACATTCCACAAACCTTCAATATCTCTCCCCTCTCTAGAAGATACAGAGTTCAATCATCATTCTGGGTCAGTCATTCATTCTGTGGGAGAGGACCCACCACACTGGGAACAATCTATAGTTTAGCCGGTGAAGAGCAACATTAAATAACAAAAATATATTGTCTAAAACGAAAGGCCAAATTCCTCAACACTTTCGCTGCAGCTGTCATTGTTTGGGAAGTCTTCGGTATCGGGTGAATTTTTTGTTTGAATTTTTTATGTAGACATTTTTATTTCATAAAAAATCTTCCAGTCAGCCGATTTGAAAACGGAAAACACCGTTGGAAAGCCAAACAATGCCGAATGAAACTGTTTTTACCTGGATCTGTAAAAGTGTATCCCCTCCGTTTGAAACTAAAGGGAAAAGTAATGGAGGAGTGTCCTTGACACTCGTAAGCGGGTAGGATCGCTAGTGTCCTTCTGTAATAAAACCCTCAGCGAAAGTGTTAAACACCAGAATCCGCCCAACGACAAAGTGAAGCGTAGTGCTTACAGCTTTGCGTTAATTGGCTTTTAAGTACACTTCGTATGCATTTATATAGGAAAATCTACTAAAACCACTTCCACCAAGAATTTTTGTTTCAATTACTCCAAAACGATGGAGATTGATTATACGATATACATTTTTGTTACGTTCTGGAAGAGAGAAAGTACTTATCATTCATATATATATATATATATATATATATATATATATATATATATATATATATATATATATATATATACTGAGTTGGTGATACGGCTTCTCTCACCAGAGGTGCTGCTTCTCCGTATTTTATTTTTTTACAGTCCATCGATTTCAATGCCGAGCTATCTACGAGTAGCCACCATTTCTAAGCACCATGAAGCAGCAGGGATTCCGCGAGTCCATCGCTAAAATAAATCAAGCCGATCAGGCAGGACTTGAACACACTTCTCCAGAATGCAAAAACAGCGTGCTTGCCACTAGACCACGGGTAGACACCATCACCTCTGTATTGTGCAATATTTCAACGGATTCCTCCTCGGCTTCGTCAGCTTGACGAAGACGAGGAGAAATCCAGCGAATCATAGCAGAAAGCAGACAATGAAGAGAGCTTGAGGGAGGAGCCATCTTACGAACTCAAAACCCTGAACCCCAGCAAGGAAATTTAAAACACAGTACATATAAATCAGGAGATTCCTGGTTGTAGAACTTTCATATATATTGACATCACAAAAAAAAGTTGGAAAACCATGGTAAGAGCAAGGTAACCATTCGAAAAACTTTCAGATTTCTGACAAAAAACGTTCCACCCGTCACTTTCGCCAGGACTAATTCCACTTATTCTTATTTTTAAGTAACCTTCTAAATTACAGAAAAGCATTGCAACATGTTAAAATCACGAACTTCCTGTAAGTCGGACTTTATAGTATTTTAACTAAATATTTTATAACATAAAAACAGAAAATTGCAGAATAAGTACTTCATTAAATATTTTTACGGTTAGACCATTAAAATGAGATACCAATCTTACTTATGATTTTCGATTATAAGTAGACGACAATAGTCAGAATATATCTACTTGGGAATTATCTTTTAGGTCTAACTAATAAGATAATGAGGTCTAGATACGACAGACACGCTTCCAAGAGAGAAGTGACTCATGAAGAGATAAGTGTTATCTTACGTAGATAACGCCTCACTTTCACGTCCTATCACTGGGATGGGAATATAATTGAGTCAATCAACTGTACATGACGCACAGACCTGAAGAATTTTTTTTTTCAAAAAACGACATTTATGAATAAGTTGACTGAAAACTACCGTAGATCCGATCACAAATGGTCTATGGTATTGGACTTACGTAGGTAAAAAGGTTGTAATAAGGTAACAAGTTGTTCAATTGCTTATGCAATAGGAAAAAAGTTATTCGTAAAAGAATAAAAAAAATACATGTGACTAAATAACGAAGTGTGGACATGAGTGCGCAATAAAGCTTTTGTACATGTATAATATACATTGTATATGTATGTATACATATATATATATATATATATATATATATATATATATATATATATATATAAATTTTTGCCATGAAATTTGGTCTATAGAATTCTCATAAAAAACGATGAACGGTTTTCGTAACCAGAAAAATGGGTCCATCAGAAGGAATAGCTTAGGACCAGACTCAAATTTTTAATGTCTCTTTATCTATCTGTTTCTATATCCAGGAGTTTCAACGGCCGTTTTTTCCCTGGCCTATGTAAAATTATGAAAAAAAACAACACTTACAAATCTCAAGCTATGTTAAAATGATTCTATGGACAAAGAACCATGATTCTGTCCTTTCTAATGGTCACCTTTCCGTTACCACGATTTCCTATGCGATTTCGGTGAGCCGACATATGGTAATATCATCTTCTTTTACCTACCACTTTTCAGAACGTAACCAAAAGATACATATTTTAGTTTGCACAAATGTGACATGCGCTAAAAATATAATTATAAAAGTTATAATGTTTGAATAAAATTCTTTTAGAGCCTTATGGTCAAATTCTGGAACATAAATATGCTTTAAATCCACCCAAAAAAACCTATGTAATGTACAGTCCTCTTTTTCGTACATGGCCACCACGCATGAGCAACCGCCAGTGCACACTTTTTGTAACTTTTTTTCAGCTTTAAAGCATATTTATGCTAAAAAAAAAAAAAAAAAAAAAAAGTCTCCAAGCTTCTCCCCTTTATTCCATGAAGATTTCCCTACATGACAGTTGCTTCCTGTCATTGTCAGGACATAACTCCCAAAGAAACTGACTGGAAAAACCTGTTTTCAACGTTCCTCACATTTCGTCCCACAAAATCAGAAAGAGGGAGTCAACTTCTCATTCATGCGATTGGCAAGAAATGTACGTAAAGAGAGATCCGGTTTCAAAATATTTTAGAAAATATATGAGTTATTAAATTTGTTGTTACACTTCTTTTACGCTTTATACTTGTGGAAGTGAATCATCCAAAAATTATAAATTCCCAACAAAAAATGTAACAATAAGTTTAGAAAGGACCAGCTTAGTCGAAGAAGATTCTGCTAGTCGTTTCGGAAGGGATGGTTTTTGCGCTAAAATAACCTTTTGTGATTTTATGAAGAGAGTCTAATTTAGTAAGTGTCTACAACAAGTATTAGAGAGCAAAAAAAAAAAATAAATAAAACTATTTGCACTTAACTGGGGAATTTACTTTATGGACACACCTACTACTTAACTGAATTTTCTTTAATACTATTGCAAAAATTCAATTATTGTGATTTATTTTATTTATTTTTTTGTCTATACGGCGTCTAAAATATAACACACCCCTCTTCTGTCAGATATATTGACGCTACAAAAGGGTCAGAAAAAATTCTAAAAAAAAAACTTCCAAATGACTGACGTTTCCGTATTTTTGCCCAGTGGAGTGAATGGAATTTATTCCGCTATTTAGGCGCGTCAGTCGCCCCATAATAAAATATTATAGCTTCCATTACCCGCATGGACACCCAATATGTAAATAAATATATTATGTTATTATTATTGTAATTTCTAGTATATATTGATTACTTTTAAGTCATAAAATCACCTATTCAGAATCTAAAACTTATTTGAATATTTTATATAATCGAAAGGCTACCCTTCGAAATCAGGACTCCTGATTTTCATAATTTTACAGCCAAGCAATTGAAAATAAAATATATTTATTAGCCAATAATGCGTTTAAAACTTGGAGGCAGATCTGCGGATATTTTGGAAAATGAATTTATTAAATAACAAATATAGAAAAGAAGTAGTTATTTTTTCAATTCAAGCAACTGTCCCGCAACAGGCCACAGGGGCAGATACTGTAGAGGTATCTGATCCTTTAAGAAACGGCACACTAGTGAGATAGTGTGGTCAGTAGGATGCTCCGGCCGCCTGGATTTCCCCTTCCTCTTTCTTTAATGGGCGGGTGCCCATTAAATTTATTAAAGACTGGATAGGTCAGGGGCTCTGGGACTGCGAATCCAACTCTCAAACAGCGACGCCAACGATCAAGTAGATAACATCTTCAGTGCGTGCCTGAGTTTTGAACACAGGTACACCAGAATATTAGTGGAGTGCCCTACCACTGAGTTAACATCGCCCACATTTTCTTTAATTACGTTTGATATATACCTCTATACACGACGAAAGAAGGAGCAAGAAGCCGCATAACAAACACACACGCACACACTCATATATATATATATATATATATATATATATATATATATATATATATATATACATAGAGAGAGAGAGAGAGAGAGAGAGAGAGAGAGAGAGAGAGAGAAATTAGTTGCTATCGTTTATTTTATTTTTGTTTTTTTTTTTAATTTAGCATTTAAGGAAGAACTAATTCTGATGAGCAAAACGTCTGTGTCGAATTTGTGTGGTACGCCCATTTAAACTATTACTATTGAACCAAGTGGCAGAAATGAAGGCCCTTTTGTGTTCCTCACGTAGGTCTAAGAAAAACATTTAAAACGCGCAAGCTCAATGACCACTAGATCAAGTCCTTTCACCAGTTTCAAACATCATAATTTTATATGTGCAGGTCATGAATCATGAAATGATACAGATAGAAACACACGTAGAGAAAAAGGAATTTTTGTTTACTATTAGACATGGCTGTCAATATTTCATTATTACAAAACCCAACGAAATTAGTTTGTCATTGAGCAAGGTCACGTCATGCGAACAGAATTAAGCACCTCAAGTGGTCACTACCAAATATTCTTAATTTTTCATCACTAGGGCAGGCGGACCAAGTTATGTTTTAACGCTCGTCATATCCTAAGCAATTTCAAGAACAGTTAAGAATGTCAGATCCATATTCAGTTTTGGCGTTCAACAATTTCCGACTCGATGACCGTTACGATCATCAGCTCCACATTTAGTTTGGCTTTCATGAGCTCCCGAATATACTTGACGAGCATTAGTTTCATATTCAGTTTTGTCATGTATTATATATCGAACAGACTCTATGACCATTGCGAGCATAAGCATCACGTTCAGTTTTGGCGTTTATCATTTTTCGAACAGACTCGAAAACCATTACTAGCATCAGCTTCACGTTCAATTTTCGAACAGACTCTATGACCATTGCGAGCATTAGCATCACGTTCAGTTTTGGCGTTCATCATTTTCGAACAGACTCGAAAACCATTACTAGCATCAGCTTCACGTTCAATTTTCGTGCTCATCATTTGTTGAACAGACTCGAAGATCAATACGAGCATCAGCTTCACGTTCAGTTTTGGCGTTCATTTTCGAACAGTCTCGAAAACCATTACTAGCATCAGCTTCACGTTCAATTTTCGTGCTCATCATTTGTTGAACAGACTCGAAAACCAATACGAGCTCAGCTTCACGTTCAGTTTTGGCGTTCATCATTTTTCGAGGAGACGCGATGTTCAATACGGACAACATCACCACTTTGATCATTTCTCCTCGTTCAATTCTATCGATGCCATCAATTCTGTAGTAGGATCCAGTGCAAGAGCGCTGTGTTCAGTTTTGAAGTTCATCATTTCAGGATGAAGTATTTGGAAGCCACAACTTCCAAATTTCGATTTCTGCTTACTTCCGCTAAAATTCAACATTCTAAATGACCTGAGAGTCTATATTTTAACCAAAATATCCGATCTTGAGGCTCTGTTTCGAACATCTCAATGTCACGGAGAAGAATGAAAGTTGCTAATAGAATATTCGTAGAAAAGTATTTGAAGATATTCCAGCTGACTCACCATTTCTCCTATGGATTTATGCCCGACAGCCCGTGGCGAGACGTTGCATGAGGTGCATGCACAATTACTATCCTTTGAGAGTTCCTGTAAATGAGAGGAAGTGCTAGTTTCGGCCTGAAGATAGCACCACTTCCATCAGACAGCAGGAACTACACTGAGTCACTGCCGCCGAACAGTCACCTCAAGAGATTAATTCATATCACAGCCTTGTCGCCGTTTATAAAAAGAAAGCGGAAGCAGGCTTTATTGACGACTATGTGATATTGCCAAGAAACCTAATGTGGGATCATGGGCGTCATCACCTGAGTCTTCAAGTACTTTAGTTGATTTGCCTCTTCTTCTTCATCCAACACCCGTCCTTGGCTGTTCAGCCACTCGACGCCACGCCACCCAGTAAAGCCGTGAGTGTCCTCCTGTGATGTCATCTCCAGTGCCCGCCAGCAGAGCTGTGCAATTTGAAAGGTAATCCGTAATCCCGTCAGCATGGGTACACAATGGACAAGTCGGAGAATTAGGCGATTTGCAGTAAGGTGGGTCATCTTAGAGCATTTCCTTGCGATGTAGGCAATTTTACTTTCCTCTTGTTACCACGTTCCGACTTCTTTCTCCAGTAGTGTCCTCCTTATGGCAGATATATTTCGCCCAAATCCCATTGAGCTTCATCAGACTTGGTTGGTTACTTCTTTCAAGCAGGCTGGAGGTATGCATAGCTAAGAAATTATCTGAACGATATTTTTATTGAATCGTAACTAGAATTAGAAATACTTGGAGTCAATATGGAGCAAGCTTCTAAATTTAAGGACAGATCAATTTTATTCCTATAAAATATTCTTAGCGTTCTATTGGGTTTCCTAACATAGGAGGGTTTCCTATTAAATCTATTTTAGGCCTACTAGAATACTGTAATTCAAGAATTATCTATTAATGTAAAGGCCAAAGATTTGTTCGTGGTTTGTAATTGGGTTGAAGGACTTCCACAGTAAGACAAAAAATACAGCAAATCAAGTAATCATATACTTTTTTTTAAACCTAACTAAATTCGTCCAGAAAACAGGTCAACAAATTCTTCTGGTTTAGGAACTTGGTCATTCAAACAATGTATTTTTGCACCATATTTCCAGGTAGAGAGCTAACAGAATATATATATATATATATATATATATATATATATATATATATATATATATATATATATATATATATATATATTTGAACCACCGTTTTTTTTTTCTTCTATAAATTCTGAAACGTTACATTTTGCAGTCGGCACTTCCGGATTACGCCATGAGGTAAATCTCATAAGCGGGTTTCCTCCATATGGAGGGAAGAAGGAAACGCGCTAAAACCACATGAAGGAGGCCTCTTGGCTACTTGTACCACTTGTTTACTCATATAAAGAAGGTCAATGCTATCCATGATGAATTATTCATTGTGGCCATCGTGAATCTATTTGAAGTGGAAGAAACGAAACTATTTTCTTATTCCATAGGTTCTTTTCAAGCTAGAATTTTTTTTAGGCTTACTTATTTACAGTTGGGATACTTAATATATCACGAATAAATCAATTTGAAAGAATATGAATAATACAGAATTCGATGATGACTCAGGGTTGAAGCATAACTTTTGGTTTGACTCGGAATAATTAAATGAGTTAATAAAAGTTTCTAAAGTCCCATTTGGTCGCTAGAATTGGCTGCTGAGAGGGAACTATAGCCCGTTCAGTTAGATGGAATAGTTCTAATCCTGCATGTGCGAAATTCTCAGGGAAATATTCCCGACGGTTCCGCCATTTGCATTTCCGTTACATTGAACAACACGCAACTCAATAAAAACTGATTATGTCTCGTTTAGGACCAGGGAAGGCATTGAGAGGTCAGGTAAGGGAGATAATGCTTAATTTGTATCAATACTTAGCCAAAGCTAAGGCTAAAAACAATTTTAGCCACAGCCCGTTAAAGAAATTTGCGGTAAATAATCTCTCTTTAATACATTTATCACTAGAATGTTTAAAGCGTTTTTAGTCTTAGCTTCGGCTAAGCTACTATTTCCTTTGTTTGATTTTTCAAAGCCTTTCCTAGTCTTAAACGAGACATGATCAGTTTTTATAATGTTTCAAATATCGTGTTGCTCCTTGAAATGGGAGTTAGCAAACGGTGGAGCAGTCGGGAATATTTCCCTCAAGAATTCGCGCATGGGGGATTTTATAGTAGAATTGTAAACGTGGAATTAGTGAGCGCTGGGGGATAGGATTTTGTGGGTTGGTGTCCCAATACATTGCAGAATTACCTTGCTGGTGCATATACGACGAATCGAGCATATATTGAAGCATAGCCCGTACACTCGATTCGTCGCTTGACGGTGCTGACTCGTTAGAGGAAACGCGCTAATAGGTATACAATTCTTGTTCTTCAGTACATAAGCCTCAAGGAAAGAGGTGAAACGATATCGACATATAAGCCACAAGCTTTACTAGTAGTACGAAGAGACAGCTAGGTTTTTTCGGCGGCAGGTTTGGCATGCAGCGACTGGCGGAGAGAGACAAATTGCGCGTGGAAAGAGGAGCCCGTAGACGGGTCATGCAAAAAGTTCCATCGAATTGTAGAGAGGGGGGAGCGGAGAATGGCGGCAGACGGAGATAAGGTTTCCCCGACAGCTGTCTGGAGGTTAGCACTGCCTAGCAACAGGCACCCCACACCTACCTGCCTCGTCGCGTGGGAGTTCAATTGCACATAAGACAGCTGCAACTATAGAGACAATGCCCGCGGCGAAAAGGAACAACAAATTCAATATTTTGACTACTAACTCCATTGTGCTCTCTGTCCCTTTTCCTAAATAAAAGTTACTTGAGCCTTGGAATGGTCTAAGCCGGTAACTTAGACAAGAACTGGGAAACTTCATTAATGAAGCTCATGGCAGAGCAATACGAACTCTTTATCTCGTTTTGTCTACAACTGGAAGGTCATTCATTGCGAATGCTCTTCATATGTGGAAGTACTGTGTTTTTTGTTACATTAGGAGTGTGCGGTCAACAAACGTCGGTTAGACTAACAAGAGGAGTATACACTGGTGAGGTCACCGATTTGGCCCATTTTTTTCTGGCGATTCTGCATCGAAAAATAGTCGAAACGTGTTCGAGCGTTTCGACCGATGGGCCTTAGGAGCTGAGAAAAAAAATAAAATAGGTTGAAAATGTTTTATTTTATACATCGAGTTTGGGAAATGATTCACCAATTCATTTGTTTTAAAAAGCAGATTAAAGAAAAAAATGCAATCGTTAAACAGTAATTTATATTTCGTCAAATAAATTCAGAAATATAACGTTGATTCATCAACAGGTAGAAATACCTCGATTGGAAGTAAATGTGCAACTTTGGAGCCTTTATCGACTGTCCAAATCCGGATTAAATCGCAAAATAATTACTTCTATAGAGTGTAGTATGTAAAACATTTTTTTATTTCAAAACGGATGTCAGATTTGTTTTTAGAACATTAAAAAAAAACCTATATTCAAAATTTTGTTAAAGATTAAAAAATCTGACCATAAGAAAATTTAACAGATTCAAACCAAATTTTGGCGGCCAAAGAAGGCCCCAAAATTACACATTTACGTCCAATCGGGGTATTTCTACCTGTTCTAGAATCAACGTTATATTTTTGAATTGATTTGACGTAATGACAAAATATATGTTTTCCCCCCGTAAAAAGAAACATTCACTATTTTTTCGTTTCAGTTAGGGCTTGCTTATTCGAATAGTGAAGTTAACAATCACTTTACTTCAGCAAACAATTGTTTTGTAATGAATACATTGATTTTTAAACCGAAATATTACGCTAACTAACAATGTTACATTTACCAGTGTGGGTGCACAGTACATTAGTCCTAAATGCATGTTATTACGCCTTTCACCTTGTACATCTTTTGGTTTTATCTCAAGTAATGGGTCGGACAAAAGGAATCTTAAATCTAAAAGTAATTTCCTGCATCTCACAAGTCCTTGATGCGCAGACTCACCTTGAAGCCTCAAACAACCATCCATGGATTGCTGTTTACTCATTCGCTCAGTTGCAGTTTCGACTGCCCTATGAAGCAGCTTTTTAGCACTTTCCTCCGAAGGAAAGTAGCCATTGAGGTTGGACTCATGACGGAATTTTTGAAAAATGTCTTCAAATCTTTATTGATCCTACCTAGTAGACACCGAAAATGACCCCCGTTAAAATTTATATATATATATATATATATATATAGTATATATATATATAATATATATATATATATATATAGTATATATATATGTGTGTGTCTGTTAACACGATAGCGGCCAGAGTTTTTGTTTTTTCGTCACGAAACTTGGTATATAGCATTCAATTAGCAAACGATTGAACGAGTTCGTTAACCACCAACGTTGGTCCACCGGAAGGGGGGGTTTACCCCGAACCCAAAACACTAATTTGACTATGTCAGCCGTAATATTTGTTATATTTCAACGAAACTTCGTATTCGTAGTGGTAATATAGAGAGAATAGTGAGATATAAAAATGAACTAAATCGGTTCATTAGAGGGGGGGGGTTTACTCCGGACCCACAATACCAATTCGCCACTACCAGCCGTGATTTTAGGTATATTTCGACGAAACTCGGTATTCGTAGTGGTAATCTACAGGTAAATATGTGTTGTAAAAATATACTAAATCAGTTCATTAGAAGGGGGAGTTTACTCCGGACCCAAATTCCTAATATACTCATACTGGTCGTAATTTCTGCTGTATTCTAACGAAACGCGGTATACGTCGTGGGTAACTCATGAGAAAGAAGTGTTATAAAAATGAGCTGAATCGGTCAATCGGAAAGGGGGGTTTACTTTGTAATATATTTCAATAGAAAAGCCAGCCAGACATAGGTCCACAAAGGCGCCGCAAGGAGCGCAAGAGGGACTGTATCCTGTTCCTGCGTTAGATCAAAATACGATAATATGAGGTTTTTTGTATTTATTACGTAGTGTAATAGGTAACATGTGTAAACATAACTCTGGAAGCAAATTAATAATTGATCAGTTACACATTACAAATTTAAAAGAGAACTATTCATGTTTTTATTTTATTTATGTAGGATATTTTAAGCAAATTGTTCTGGAAAGCAGTCTACACTACCCAAATTCTGAGGAAAGTGCTAAGTTATGCAGCTCCTGCGTGACGGACTTTTGTTTCTAGACATTGATAGTCCCTGACAACAATACTTTGAGAATTTTCCCAGACAAAAGATTGGGAAAATTATATATTCAATCAAATTAATCAGTTCCCAATGAGGATATTTGTTTTCGTAATTTTAGAGCAAAATAATCTTTGATATTGAGTAAGATATACACATCTGGGCATTCTGAGAATGAGCAAGACGCAATTTAGCTACTAAAAGAGCTTTAGAAGTTTGAATAAAGTACATCATTAAAGGAATTATTTCATTTTGTTTTTATTGGCACTCGTCGTTCTAAGGCAACTAAAAAGCTATTACAATATAAATAAAACATTTTTGATGAACTAAATGATCTTATTTAATTTATTTTTAACGGTTTGACACATCAAATCAAAATTTCGGCTGCAGCCCCCCCCCCTTATATACGCCCATGTTACTCCACGAGCCAGTGGCAAGACGATGAGAGCAGAGCAAATGCTAAAATATTAATAACCAAATTTCCAGTACGGCTTTCTTGAACTATTATTGAAGAAATATATGTGCACAAAAATACAAAATGACTCTTGCTTCCCTACAATCATTGAATTCCGAAGATTTTCTTCCCGTCTCGCTTCTTACTATAAGGATATTGCTAATTTCTTTCTGAATAGCTAGACAACACAATAAAAACAAGTAATCGTAGTGGAATGAAATGCCCCAGGATAAGAAGATAGCTAGACGGTCCGTTGTACTTATATACTAGAGTTCTACGGTTGTTTAATCCTTAGGCAACAATTATCTATGGCAAAATTTAACAAAAATAGTGGATGTTTTATCTTTTAGATGTACCATTGCAGTAAAACTTCCATTTTCCGAAGCTGGTTAAAGTTGAAGTACCTCAATGGATACCCGGGTCGGGTATTATTGAATGAGTAATCGGTTGTAGCAGTCAAACACCAAATATCGTGAGACCGTACTGATTATTGCCTCAAGATGATTCTTTGATATGAAGACGCTTCTGAAGCACGAGGCGTCGAACAGCATCGTATGAGACTTCGCCACTAAGTTTGTGTAGGGTGCGCCGCTAATGAGGTCGTGCATATGAAAAGCTTACGTAGAAAATATTAATATTTTCCAAATAAGAGCTGCGTTTTTAAGTATGTTTATTATTTCTTATCATCAGAAATCCCTATGCCATTTTGTTTCGCCTGTCTCTTTTCGTACACGTAGGGAGTTGGCATTCTCTCTGTTTGGCAACGTTTCTTGCAATTCTTCTGTAACCTTGAAGGTCTGTGGTAATGTTTCGTCCATCTGTTTTCTAACTATTGAAGACCCAATGACTGATGATGGAATGACTGATCAGTTTATTCTCTCACTTAAAACATGTACATTCTCCAACTAACCTCCTGTTTGGTCCATTTCGGCTCTTACTTTAGAGGCCACTTCAAACTTAACAGGCGATGTTTGATCAGCCTTATCTTTGGATGCTTGGACTTAAGACGTCTCCTCTCCTTCAGAAAGCTTCTTCTTTATTTTGCACCTCCTCACTGCTAGGAAATATTTGTCAAATCTCTTCCCTTATGTTGGAGATGCCATCCTCTTTGCCTGACAACGTTTGGTCAGTCTCGTCTCTTACGTTGGAGGTCCCATTCTCATTTACTGGCGCTGTTTGATCCGTCTCTTTTCTTACTTTAGATGTCCCCTCCTCTTTGGCTGGCAAAGTTTGGTCAGTCTCGTCTCTTACGTTGGAGGTGCCATTCTCATTTACTGGCGCTGTTTGTACCGCCTCGTCTCTTATTTTGGAGGTACCCTCCTCTTTGCCTGGCAACGTTTGGTCAGTCTCGCCTCTTACTTTAGAGGTACCCGCGCATTCGACCGGCAATGTTTCTTTGATATCGGACTATTCAGCCTCCGTTTAGACAGCAATGATTAGGCTTACTTAAATCTTACTTTGGGGTTCCCCTCCCCCAAGCTGCTATTGTTTGATCCCACCCCTGATTGACAGGCAGTTTGCTTTTCCTTATAGAATGCTTGGGCTATTTTAATTCCTGGGAAGTGGGGGGCTAGTAATGATCACGACATTTTTCGTTGCTAGAGCGAAATAAAAAATTTGTTCTATCAACGAATGTTAGTGCTAATAATGCTTTATATTTCAGTCTGGGACGGCAAATAGTTTTATGTGCAGGTTCAAGAAAAGAACAATAATTGTCCCCTTATTGATGTTTCCTTATTTTATGATTTTTTATTTATTTTTTGTTTTTGTTTATTGCAAAATATCTTACAAAAGTTCAAGCTGACATCTTCAAACAATAATTGAGGCTACTAGGACAGCGAGTGAGCGCCTTCTTAACTTCCTGGTAGCCTCAAACATTGAAGATTACAGCATGGCCTGTAGAAATACTTGTTAAATAATTATTTATCTTCATCTTAGTTTAAATTTTATTATACGAATGCATAAATGAATAAAATATGTTTTTCGTATAAGGAAACTTCATCTCCTCATTATTCATTACAAAGCAATAATAAAATTACAAATAATTTATAACAACTACCTCCTTAGGTTCCATCAGTATTGTATTTTTATGTAAGGGTATTGTACAACTGATTGGGGGGGGGGGAGTTATTAATTATTAGGCTTCTGAGGAGAGATACCATAAGCTTTAAGATATCAAGAAAAATTAAAATATTAGATTACGAGAGGAATCTAATAAAACTAAAATCAGAATGAAATACACTCATAATTAGAAGCAGGAAAAAGACAGTTAATAAAATACCGAAATTAAAAATCTCTATAAAAAATGTTTTATCTTTATAGGAATCAATACTTGACAAAAAATGACTTAAATTGCAATGACTTAATTTGGGAAATCGGCATTTACAATAACGCAATCGATTTTAATCAGCTGATCTGCAGTAGCCATGATTACTCTTGTGCGTCTAGCCTTGGCCCTGTGTGCAGAAGATTCCCTAAGGGTAAGGTTGTGATTTGTATTTTAAGTGCTACTGAAGAGGCGTCAAAGAGACGTGAAAAATATTGTTAATTATTGTGGAATGGTGTATAGTTAATGAAATTTAACCTTCCAAAAAATACATAAAGAAATCTTCTGTTCTAACAAAAACCAAAATTAATCCACTAAGTGTAAATGTGGAAACTACGTGAATTTGTTTTAAAAAAAAAATGTCACGAGTAAGTATTATCATTTACGATACAAATAAATTCCACATTTCTTGTTGGTTATTTAACATTTGCCATGAGAGACATAAATGAGAGCAAGATTTAAAAAAAACAAAAAAAACAAGCCATTTGGAAAAATAAGTATTGATCGATGAATGTATATATTGCTGATTAAACAGATATGGTACAAATAGCCAACAAATATTAGTAAAGCAACGTCGGGCGTGACCAGTACTTATGGGTGACCGCCCGGGAAAACCACGTGTCGTTGGCATCATTATGGATAGCAGCATACCGTAAAAAAAAATTATTTGTCAGTGCTATAAATAAAATAAAATATTTTTAAATAAATAACAAAAAGAATTTAAGAAATTGTAATAAAAAAAATGCAGAAAAATTTCCCAACGTGAAAAAGCCAGACAAAAAATTTATATATGAATATTTACATGTGCCTGGAATTTAGGTTGAATATAAGGATTTCGGGGATGGGCACAGAAAACGGGGAAATCTTGTAGACATAAATTATAAACACCTTGTTTAATTATTAACTGATAAGAAACCATATCAACCAATTAATTCTCGTGATAATTGGATATATGATACTAATTATTGCTCTTAATTAATATTAATAATAGTTTCTCACTGATGAGGGACTGGATAAAAAAAAAAAAACAACCTACAATAGATAGACTTTCCTTATCCCGAGTGTTCAGAAAATTCAATTTGTAAAATATTAAACGATTTTATACGAAAATTACTAATAATAAATACATTTTGCTAAGGAGTAATGAAGCCGATGCAATTATCTAAATCTTCGTCATACAGTTCCTTTTTAATTACACCCATTTCTCAGAAATATGGTTAGTTATGTTACCGACAAAGTGTATAATCAGGCAATGTATAGAATGCCTAGGCATTCTATAGAACGCCTAAATCCAGCCGGCAATGTATGAAATAAAGCGTATTTCATACTTTCCCTAGGGATTTTATGGAATGCCTACTGCGCTTTAGGCAAAGTATGAAAGACAGAATATATAGCTTCTAAGAGTGAATAAGTGCCAAGAGTACAGAGTGTAAAAGAGCAAAGAAAATGGAATTCTAAGTGTGACAATACTCAGCCCTGCTGCAACAAGTAGCTCTAAATATGTAAATAACAATCTCATATAATATATTGTTTTTAATAAATTGTTTGCCGTAAGAAAACAGCTTGTTTTTAACCAATTTTTAAAGTGATTCAAATTATCTATGTTAAAGTGTATAAAGTAAACTCAAAACCTTTTTAATTTTATACAATGCCAAAAAAAGAACGGGCATTCTATAGAATACCTAGGCATTTTATACAATGCCTAAGCAATGTGTGTAATATGTTGTAAAAACTAATACTTTCTATATTTTGCCTAAACCACTTAGGCATTATATAGAATTCCTAGGCATTATATAGAATTCCTAGGCATTCTATATATAGCCGCTCGAATTCAATCATTAAATTCAAGTTAAAAAATTCCATCGCCCAGGTGCTGCATAACTAACACCATTGACACTGCAATCCTGGAGAAAATGCTTAAAACGCCTATATTAATAGAAAAAAAAACACATTTTTTTTTGTAAATAAATTAGTAATGAACGGAGTGCTCAAATATTACTTCTTTGTTTAATTTTGTTTTGTTTTTTCAGCGCTGATGGCGTAGAAGCAGAAATGCCGTTAAAAAATAATTGTGATAATATGTGATTATTATTTCTGGCGTAAAATTCAGCTTTTAATGGAAAGATTGGACCCCAATCATGTTAACTATCACAAACACTGACACATACAACATGTAAGGTTTGAAGAAATTCTGTAATTATTCCAACTTAAAAAAAATGGATCAATGACAAAACACAACGATATTGATTATGATCGATAAATATATGATAATTTTTTACAATTTACCCGTTCTGGCAATTAATCAGGGTAAATCTCTCATTATGAATTATTTAGGAGAAGAGAAATGTAGATATATTTTAGAACTCATAAGGAAAAAAATGTTAGTTGTACCTATGTCATGAAGAAATAAAACAGTCCGTCTCTCATATTTATTTATTTTAAGATAAGTATAAAGTTACAAGAGAAGTTATTCATCTTAAACTTCGTACATGGAAAAAAAACAATTTATCTTTTTATAATTGCGATAATAATATTTTTTTTATATTATATACCTATTTATACTTATATGTTTGTATATTTATTTTAAGATAAGTATAAAGTTACAAGAGAAGTTATTCATCTTAAACTTCGTACATGGAAAAAAACAATTTATCTTTTTATAATTGCGATAATAATATTTTTTTATATTATATACCTATTTATACTTATATGTTTGTATATTTATTTTCTAGACGGCGCTTCCGGATTGCGTCATCGAATCTACTTCATAAGCGGGATTCCTTCCTATGGAGTGCAAGGAAGGCTAAATTCAATAATAATAAAAAACCTGGTTCAAGGATTTTAATAATAATATATTTTCTTAGCATTGTGAATTAGGAACAGCAATTTTAAGCGAGGCCTTCTACTTTATTTTCGTTACCAGTAAATATTAATTTTCTGAATATATAATTTAGCTAAAAACGAGTTGATCATTTCTCGCTTCCATTGAACGATAAAAAATTCGATTTCCATAATATATTTTAATATAAAATATTTTAAAAATACAAAAATTACTGTTAACCACAGCTGCAAATTGTGGTGACCATTATTCTTATATATTTGCAACGAATAAAATGATAATGTTCTGAGGGAAGAGCTGGGTAAACTTTTAATTTGTTTCGTGAATTCCTAGAATCATAAATAATAATAAAGGTAATATAATTTAAGGTGGGATTTATTTCAATTGCAGGAACTCCCCCATTAATTCGGCGGAATTCTCCCCGTTACAATAATACAAATTCTATAGCAGTGGATTCTCAGAAATCCTTCCCCAATAATTTTGTGAATCTTACGACAACAATAAAATTAACAATATATTTATTATTATTAGTATTTATTTATTGGTCCCGCTGTATGACTACAAAGGCGATTTTCTTATTTGAAGGCCTATGCAATTTCTTTTTGATGAAAACGTGAGCCTTGAAGCGTTCAGAATATTGAGAAAAATAATAAATAACAATGTATTAATAACAATCGTATATTACAAAAAATACATCTTTTTTTTCTTAAACACTATATTGATCATTGAGGAATTTACAATCAAAAATTTTGTAAGGTATATTTTGGGGTCATATATCAAGAATTTTAGTAAATATTTTTCATTTATAATTTCATTAATTTGTTACATTTTTAATTGGAATTTATATCAACTTCCGCTGGGGTGTTGGAATTATATATTTTTTTTGTAAAGTTATATATAATAATGAAATGCAATAGGAGAGGAAGGGTGAAGACTTAAAAAATTTAAGTTGAAAATTTCAAAATCTAAAATAAATTTACTAAAAGAGTTTTGTTGAGCTCATACGTCAAGAATTTAAGTAAGTATTAATCAAACTTTATTTAATTACTTTGTAAGATTTTTATTTGCAATTTTCAAAATAATTGTTGAAAATAATAACAGAGTGTCCTTGGAGCTCAAATTGTTGTGATTTTAGTAAATATTTTCCATTTATAATTTAATTAATTTGTTGCATTTTTATTAGTGATTGAAATCTATTTACGCGCGGTGTTAGTCTACGTCTAGAGTAATACTCAAGCAAGGGGCTAAAATATAAAAAATAAAAATAAAGGCACAATGAAAAATAATTGTTTATAAAAAATATGCTTATATGTCAAGATAAGTAGTTCATTAATTTGTTGCATTTTTATTTCGTATTAAAATCTACTTCCGGTGGGTGTTTACTGCATTTTATTTTAGCAAGGTATTGTTTAAGGCTGATTGGAGTGGACTAGAATTCAAAAAAATTAAATTAAAAAATAATGTCATAAATAGCGTGTACTTTGAGCTAATTTGTAAAAAATTGAAGGCTGAATATTAAAAAATATACAAATTATTAAAACAAAAGGATTTGACATTTTCAAAATACCAATTTCCTCCAAAAATCTTCTTAAAATTGACATTTTCACTTAATATATCGATAAAATAATGAATGTTTAAAAAAAAAAAAAAAAAAAAAAAAACAACACAAAATATAGAAAAATGTCAGAACATGAGAAACAGTGACATGCCAAATGCTGCATTATTATATTATTTTTTGTATTCTTATTTGGAGTTTATATCTGCTTCTTTAAACGTTTAGCTCTATATTTTGTTTAGCTAACTGTTGTTTAATAGTGAGAGGAAGGGGATAGACTTAAAAAAAATTGGCAATAAAAAATAATTCTATAAAAAGGATGTACTTTAAACTCATTTGCCAAATATTTAAGTCTGGGTATTAAAAATATTAATAATGGGTATTAATATAAAAATTATGACAAACAATTGGTTTTGACATTTGCAGAATACAAGTTAATTACAATTGATACTCAATATATCGGTAAAATAAAGAATATTTAAACAAAAACGAAGTATAGAAAAATGTTAGAACGTCAGAACATTGAAATGGAAAATGCAGCCTTTTTTGTATTTTATTTTATTATTTTGTAGTAATCTTATTTGGAGTTAATACTTGCTTCTTAAAAGGTTTAGCTTTATCTTGTTTAATGCTGAGAGGAAGGGACAGTCTAAAAAAAAAATTACAATAAAAAAATGATTTTATAAAAAGTAAATTTGTCAAAACATTGAAGAACGGATATTAAGAAATATACAAAGTATGACAAAAATGTATTTGACATTTGAAGTATACAAGTTTATTTCCAAATGCTTCTTAAAATTATCATTGATATTTAATATATCGGTAAGATAAATAATTTTAAAAAGGAAACATCGGAAACATTGAAATGGCAAATATAGTATTTTTTTTTAAATATTATTTTCTTGTATTATTATTTAGAGTTTTATCTGTTTTTTTAAAGGTTTAGTTTTCTATTTTGTTTTAGCTAGTATCTTGAGGAAGGAGCTAGAGTTTTAACAAATTTAAAGAGTCGAAAAAGAGAGAGCATTGACCCTGAGGCAAGGCGTCGGCTAGTGAGGGGGGTCAGCAGCCTAAACTATTTCCGTCTCAGACGTTGTCGGCCTCCGTGTTAAAATTAATTTCGCAATTGAATTCGCTACTGATTGCGAAATTGGAGACTGATATGGTTTTTTTATGAGCGAGGAAGGTTTTTGGTTTTTTTTGCGGAAAAAAATACAGATAATAAAAATTGAAGGGTTTAAAAGAAAATAAGTAATAATATAATAAGTATGTTGTACTTACTAATATAAATGGTGTTTGAGGTATCCAGAGGGACGATAACTCGAGAGCACAAGAGGAGAGGGAGAGCTGAGACACTAGAGTGAGGGTTGAGAGAGGACTGAGAGGGAATGTGAGGTTATATCCCCACCACTAGCTGTCTGGGTCCTTCACCTCTCTACGACGCGACGGGGAGGTAGTCTATCCCCCCACCACGGCCACTCCCAGCTACCGCACCGCCCTCCAGAGTCTTGTCCGCATTCGCTCTAGGGGCGAGTTAGGACTTGTCATTGCTCATGAGTCAGGAGTCGTTTTAATTAAATGTGCCCGATTGTTGGTTGAAGAATCGGCGCTTGATTTGGGTCCTCTGAATTATTGGGTCTATTGTAACTTTTTTTTTTTTAACTCCCTTGAGAATCGTTTTCGTAGATTTGTGTAGAACAGCGATACTTAATGTGGTCTCCATCGACAAGCGCCGGTTAGACAAGGAGTGAACAAATTAATCGAGGGTCCGTAACATGTGCGTATATAGAAAATTATTTCGGGGGGCTGGGAAAATTCCGTGGGTATGGAATACTGACAATCTAGAACTTGCAATAGTTAGCCAACTAAAACGCTATTACACCCCAAAAAAATTATTTAAATTATTTTTAAGGTTTTTACGACATATTTTTACCGACTAAATCGAAATTTTGAGGGGGGCTGCAGCCCCCCTTATATACACCCATGACTTAACTCGCGATGAATGATCGAACTATACTGGCTACGATAAGGTGATTCAACCGCAGCTGCCTTAGGAGAAACATACATTTTCTTAGTATAAACACAAGTTCCTGCCTCTAAAAGGAAACATATAACATGGGCGTATATAGAAAATAATTTCGGAGGGGGCTGGGAAAATTTCGGGGGGGGGGGGGCTGAGACCATTTCCGGTATATGGAATACTAAAAATTTAGATCTTGGAAGAGTTTTAGCCAACTAAAACGATATTACACCCAAAATGGAATATTTTTTATAAACTAAATGATCTTATTTAATTTATTTTCAAGGATTTTATGAAATTTTTACCGATCAACTCGAAATTTCGGGGGGGGGCTGCAGCCCCCCCCCTTATATACGCCCATGACATATATGCCTTAATTGAGTTCCATTCAATGAAATATCACGAAACAAATGTTCATCAGTCTACGAAGGGAAGGTTTTCTAGAAACCCTCCAGCGAGTTCCGAGATCCGTCATTCATTCCTCTCGGAGACCGCATTCACAATTACCTCGCCGTTCTGAACACAATGGGAAAACCATACATTTTTTCTGATACCTGCACACATAGGTATAGCCGGCAATGAGTCACAACACAAAGAAGCCGCAAAAAAGAAAACGCCTTCCCTACACATCTATGAACTAGAAGAGTTGAAAGATTAACTCAGAAGAAGAGTTCGCAGCCAATGGAAATCCATGTGGATAGAACTACCTCGAACAAACAAATTATTTATTTAAGATTTAACTTCCATTTATTATTAACCATGGAATTTAGGACGGGTTATTTATATGTAACTACCCTTTTCTAGCCAGAATAGGGCTGACGCCTTTTCTTTTAGCGCGGTACCTGCCTCCCTCCATAGGGAGGAACCCCGCTTATAAGGTTGACCTCCTGACGCTTGCGATGACCTCGTGACCTCCCCGCTTATAAGGTTGACCTCCGGATTGCAATCCGGAATTGCCGACTAGAAAATTTTGCGTTTCAGAACCCCTAGAGACCGAAAATAACTGTGGTTCAAATTTGCATATATACAGGGTGTTCAAAACTCGATTGACTCCCCCTTTTTTTCCAAAATTTTTGAAATTTAAAAACGAAACTTGGTGGGTCTTAGCGTGGTCGAATGTACATTCATTGGACCTAATGCACGACCCCTCAACTTTCTCCAATTCTTCTCCAGAGACCCTAACTCTGGAATCTTCAATGGAAAGGAGTTATTTTTATGACGGATTATTGTAGAGAATTGAATTTTAGGTCGATTTTTTATCGGTCATTTTTTTCGCTAAGGCGCACCAATGAGTAACAAATTGCCAAAAACCGTTAAAACCCTTCTTTTTTGTCACTTTTCTGCCAATAACGCAGAAAGTATGTCCGTTATGAAAAAAGTAGATGATATAAACGTTGTAGAGGATTAAATTTTCTTTCCAAAAAGTACCTTTAAATGCCTAAAAAGTTAATAGGAATGGAGTAAAACACACTTTTGTTTTTGTAGTTTTCAGAAAAGTTTATGATCAACGTGGTCTACGCTTCCGTAAAACTTAATAAACATTTCCTAAACTTTTTGCCCCACCTAAAAATTAAATTCAATTACTTTATAAAGGCATTAAAATAATAAATTTAAAGCAACAGAACTCACCTAATCATTAGAATTTCGTAGTAATTATTTTTGTGTTGAACGATTTTTTTTTTTTTTTAGTTATTTTGTTTTTTACGGCGTCTTGACATCTAGGCCATTAGTGCCGACATCCAGAGTGCAGCGAGGAATTTTCCCAACGAGCCGTGGGATGAAAAATTCCTGCCGGCGGACAGTGGGGCCAAACTACTTTTCGTGTTTCAAAAAAGGACTACAGCCTCCAAATCTTAACCGATTTCAATGATTTTTTTTAAAATGAAAGATAGTTTTTTGTTTCTCCTGTTTATTAAAGTACGTATAATAATTCACAAACTTTTACAATCAAACATAAAATAATATTTTATTTTTCATGTAACTTAATATCAGCACTGATATCATTGAAATTGAACATTAAAACCTTGATTAGACTTGGAAAAAAATCAAAATTTATTATCAACTCATTCAAAAATCACATTATTTAAATAATTATTTTTGTTGAATAAAATTTACGTTATAAATATACGTTTTAAAGACGCCAGTCTGATTTTCTCCAAGTTTAATCGGGGTTTTAATGTTCAATTTCAATGATATCAGTGCTGATATTAAGTTATATGAAAAATAAAATATTATTTTATGTTTGATTGCATAAGTTGGTGAACTATTTACACTTAATTTAATAAACAGTGGAAACAAAAAACAAAAATCTGGTCTGACAAGGCTGTTCTAAATTTCATTAGCTTTCATTTTAAAAAAATCATTGAAATCGGTTTAGATTTGGAGACTGTAGCCTTTTTGAAACACGAAAAGTAGTTTGGCCCCACTGTGGGACGGCAGGAATTTTTCATCCCACGGCTCGTTGGGAAAATTCCTCGCTGCACTCTGGATGTCGGCACTAATGGCCTAGATGTCAAGACGCCGTAAAAAACAAAATAACTAAAAAAAAAAAAAATCTTTCAACACAAAAATAATTACTACGAAATTCTAATGATTAGGTGAGTTCTGTTGCTTTAAAATTATTATTTTAATGCCTTTATAAAGCAATTGAATTTGATTTTTAGGTGGAGCAAAAAGTTTAGGAAATGTTTATTAAGTTTTACGGAAGCGTAGACCACGTTGATCATAAACTTTTCTGAAAACTACAAAAACAAAAGTGTGTTTTGCTCCATTCCTATTAACTTTTTAGGCATTTAAAGTTACTTTTTGGAAAGAAAATTTAATCCTCTACAACGTTTATATCGTCTACCTTTTTTCATTACGGACATACTTTCTGCGTTATTGGCAGAAAAGTGACAAAAAATAAGGGTTTTAACTGTTTTTGGCAATTTGTTACTCATTGGTGCGCTTTAGCGAAAAAATGACCGATCTAAAATCGACCTAAAATTAAATTCTCTACTTTTATGTTCTGCTACAACTTTTTTTAAAATAATTAAT
Organism: Gonocerus acuteangulatus; assembly: GCA_946811695.1. Lineage (NCBI taxonomy): Eukaryota > Metazoa > Arthropoda > Insecta > Hemiptera > Coreidae > Gonocerus > Gonocerus acuteangulatus. The sequence continues at coordinate 38,987,958 of OX328125.1, forward strand.
ATTGGTTGCTTCAATTGTTCAAAGAATTTAAAAAATAATAAATGAAATAAGTTCAAACTGACTTTATCAATCCTCAGTGTAGCAGTTGAAACGTATCGCCCCTTATCGTTTTACTTGAAGTCGTAAGGCCTCATCGAAAAGCGCAGGCAAGGAAAATGTCAAATAGGAGCCGGCCTAAAGGGAAACCTCGTATCCTGACAGATATTCCCGAAAAGCTAATTATTGAAGGTGAAAAAAAAACAAAAAAAAAAACGAAAGCACCACCCTAAACGTAACCACGTGTGTAAGACACCACATACAAATAAACCCCTTCCAAAAAAAGTGGTAAATAAAATGAAAATTATTCTAATGACAGTTGAGATTCTGATACTGACACTGACATTTTTCCAGGAGAAAGAGACGTTGATCTGTCTGATAAATGTCCTGAATTAAGTCGATGACCAGCAACAATTTGAAAAATATGATTTGGAAAAAAGGAAATTTTATACTTGTTAAAAATAAAAGTAAAAAGACTATTACATATTTAGTCGCAGAGATCTGTGGTATTAAATGCCCAATGTTTATGATCCAATATTTGAAAAAACAAACTTTAAGGGACAAGTTTACGAGAGTAGATGAAAATTTGTATGATATTGATGTTGAAGACATTGTGGCTAAACTTCCGTACCCTACTAATGCTAGTGGATCTGCTTGACAGTTAAAACGTTTATCGATTGGACTGGATTTTTCAGCATGTTAAGCATAACATAATATCAATAATAGCTTTTTTATTATGCTTACATCCTTGTCCTGTACTTGTTGAACTTACAATTATTTACAATTACTGAATACAATTTTTTTTCTGCATTGCTGTGTTGTTTTTCCGTGGTCAGAGGTACAACACCCTATGGTCAAAGGTACAACTACATGTTGTATCTTTGACCACAGTACGATTATTTTTAAAAAAAATATTAAACGTAAAGCTAGAACCTTGAAAAAATTAAATATGATAAGCAATAGAATACTCATTACAATGAAATAAAATTCATATAAAACAAACATCGTTAAATTTCGGCTACGTTTGGAGTTAAAGAAGGATAAGAATAAAATATTTTATTACATGGAAAGTTTTGGGTACTTCGTATATTTTCCTTAATATCTCGAAAACAGTTTGGAATCTTCGTAAGCGGATCGTTACCATTCGAAAGCTTACTAAATGCTCTACAAAAAAGGTTCTGAAGCAATTTTCGATTAGGCTATGTCAATCGGAGAAATACGTGCTTAAAACTTCAGATGTGTTTTTGTTTTTTTTCGTTTGAACGGGTTTTTTTCTTTGTTCAAATCATTTTTTAATAGATTTTTTTGTTGTTTTAAATTGAATTTATCTGTAAAATTAGTATTAAAGTATAAGAAAATAAGAAACTGTAAGTACTGTGTTTCTAGAGGGAACCTTCACAAGCCCAGGTAGTCAGGTATGACCCGTGCAACGGTGACCTATTTGGGATCATAAATTATTTCATGAAAGGTCTATAAGAAAAGAACCCCGCTAAGATGATGCAGTTCCTGCAAGTCGGACTTTTTCTAAAGAAAAGCCACCACCCCATAGTGGGAATCGAACCCACAAACCTTGGCACGGAGTGTTATGTGCTCACGCCTTAACACTCACGGTGACCGGTGTAATGGAGGTTGTGACATTTTCTTTAATAAATCATCGACCCGCCATATCAAAATGTGAAAGCTACGAATTCTTGAGTAACCTAAAACTAATGTATGAAGATCGTGGAGGTTAGGGAGTGGTAAACCGCTGCATAGCCGTAAATGTCCTGTCGGCTCAGTCTTCCGAAAAACTTGATTTCAAATTACCCAGCTTCTTCATCGAATAATATTGAATTCATTATTATTTACGGAGGGCAAGAAACAGAGAACACTATGCAAATTAGCTGCAGAGAATTCTATGCAAATTAGCTGAAAATAAGACAGTAAACGATTGGCAGGCAGAATGGACTAATTCTCAAAGCAAACTACGGGAAATAAAAAATACAATAAGACCCTGCCAACGGCCATAGCCACGTTGAATACACCGGTTCCCGTAGATCACCGAAGTTAAGCAACGTCGGGCGTGGTCGGTACCTGAATGGGTGACCGACCACGTGCTGTTGGCATTATAAAAGGGTGGCAACCTATAGATAGCCCGGCGCTAATGGCCAAGATGTAGATGCGCCGTAAAAAAAAAAATAAATAAAAAAATAAGACCCTGGTCAAGAGAAAGCCTAACAAGACGAGACCAAGTTATTATTACGAGACAACCTAACAATTCCTCACGACTTACTTGCCAAAAATAGTCCACATATTAACACCATACTAACTCACTTAAAGATAATTAACCTATATTCAAAAATCTAGCCCTATCTCCAATTTACCTCCTAAAGTTAATTTAAAATAATGAACGAAATAGCCTTTAGAAAATTATTTACATTTTTAAGACAATTTTTTTTTCCTTTTTTTTTTAAATTACTGATTGGCAAATTTTGCTTGTAATAGCCTTCCTCCTCTGAGGATTCTACACTTCCCTGGGAGACAGCCCGAACGGGAAGCGAATTAAGTTAATGAACCTACATTTAAAAATTAAGCCCTATCTCCAATATAATCTTACCTCTTCTACCCCCCCCCCCATTTTTTTTCTCTGTTCACACTCTATTTAATATCTATTATATTACCGTATTATTATTGTGAAATATATTATATAAAAAAGTTATTGTCATTATTAATTAGCTCACTAATGTACTAGCTATACTATAAAATGTACTGACTTGTTATATACACAATGTGCAAAAAGTATTTTGTAATATCTTGATGTACTGTTAAAGAGCAAGTCGCCAAAAGTTGCGATACTCTTAATAAATAAATATCAAATATGTTTCTTGCACTACTGTTAAGTTGGTCAGAGTGAATTCATTTTTAACTTGTACTACAGGTTAGTACTTTTCTAGCCAAAAAAAAAAAAAAAAAAAAAAAAAAAAAAAAAAAAAAAAAAAAAAGGAGCGGGATGAATAATTCTAATTCGTGTGGTTGTTCTGCACGGTAGGGCGCAAAACAACTTTTCTAGGAAGAATAGACCGGATGCCTTTTCTTGTTTCGAAAGAAAAGCCACCGTACGTCTACCTTGCAAGGATATGTGTTAATTATGCAGGTCCTGCGGGACTGACTCATTTTGTTTTTAGATGTCTAACACAATTTGTTAGATTAACTACATTCCATATTCTATAAATAGCCGTATTTTGCCATAAGATGGTCAAATGGTAAGCTCTAACTCTTCTCCTGTTATTTCATCATTCTTCCGTTGCTTCCATGAGGCATTCATCAAACGAGTCAGATCACTTCCTTTGTTTACAGATTCCATACAAAGAGTCTTGCTTTTTCAACATCAATTCCACCTTAACTTGTCATCCTCTATTCTCTGTGAACGTCCGACAGGGAACTTCTTATCTACAAATCCACCAGCGCTAGATCTACATTTGAAATAAAGTCCGACTAGCAGGGATTACGTCATCATTGGCGTAATTATATTTAATCCTTATTCCTGATATGATCTTAATAGGACTCCGATTTTTTTTCTTTTTTTTTTTACGGCGCATCGACATCTAGGCCATTAGCGCCGGACTCTCCGAATTCTTTCTATTTTTGCTGTCAACTTTATTTAAATTTATAAATTCATTTTAACAGGTCAAATTTTAATATCTAACGGAATATTATCAAAAAGGGAATGGAAAATGCGGACCTTATATGCAGAATATCACATTTCGATTGATAGAGTATATAACTCACAAAACAAACGCCGAACAGATCATTTAACTGCTGAAACGATAATAAAAACGCCGTAGAAGTAATCAATGGAACGAAAAGAACATATGGTCAATTCAATCTCCGCGTGAACAAACGTACAAAAGTTCAGCAACTTTACAGCTGAACTATTCGCTATAAAGAAAGCAGTTGACTCGATGTTACAACATCCAAGTAGCAATACTATTATAGTTTGTACAGATTCATAATACGCTCTTCAAGCCATTCCGAATCCTTTTTCAATTCATCCGTTAATTAATGAAATCCTGTTGGGTCTTTGTAGGATTACAACTTTAGGGTACAACTATTCTTTTTATTGGATACCGAGCCACTTTAATATACCAGGGAACGAAATTGCTGACCATCTTGCAAGAAAAGGCATAACAGATGGTATTCCCTTCAATATGATAATGCACAACGATCTGATCAATGAAATTACTAAAATCCTAAAGAAAGACTGGCACCATTTCTGGGTTAGTGTCAATTAAAACATGCTTTGAGAGATAAAAAAAAACATAAATCCCTGGAAAACATCTTATCTACAAACTAGACGGGAAGAAATCATAATTACCCGACTGCGCATAGGGCACTCAAGGCTTACACATGGTTATCTAATGTGTAACGGAGAGCCTCCTGAATGGCGCACTGGTGGTACTCCCTTGACCGTCAAACACCTACTCACCGAATGTAGACAATTTATTCAACCACTAAATTATGTGTTTCCAGGCAAAAGTGTATTGATAATAATTTCTAAACTCCATTCAATGTTCTTTTTTGGGGTTTTCCGTCATTCTCCGGATAACCCGGATTTTCGTTAACTCAGATCGGCCTATGTCTCAGTTGATCCGTGTAAACGAGGGTTTACTGTAAAAAGAAATGTGTTTATGATTTTACGGAGCTTATTTATTTTAACGTGGTAAGTCTTTTTTTTTTTTTAACAATGATTGATTATAGCCTCAAAGGGCTTAAATTGAGCAAGTCCTTTGCATTGAGAGGTGCTGTATAGAAATTCAATGTGAAGCACAGTGTTTCCAACTCTTTCAAGAGAGATTCTCCGAGTGCAGGATGCAAGTATTGATCGCTCCGGGTAAAACAAGGTAGACAAATAAGAAAGGTCGGAATTGAATTTATTACACGAAGGGCTTTGAATGCACTCCAATGGGAAATGGGATTTGGAAGGGGAGGAAAGGGAGAGGAAAACAAAGAGGTGGATCCCGGACTGGTAGTGACGCTCCTCTGCGTCCTGGTAGGAACATCCTTTTAGGTCTCTGAGTGGCCGGCACTTTGGAAGGGAGTGTTCTACCCCTAGGGGTAACGTTCAAAAACAAACCCAGCTCGCTTTTTCTTCCACTTGAAGCGACTGCATTCAGAGGTACTTTATTTCATAATACACGAATAGAAATGTTTTAAACAAAAACTAGGTCTCTTCTCGCAGATCTCTTCACTCATCAAACAAAGGATTGTATACTTGTCTGTCCCAAATTCGTATTAGAACACGAGCATACGACACTACAGACTACTGGGAGACAAGAAACGGAAAAGTATGAAATTTACGAAGGCTCAAAATCAGAAATGTACGAGAAAAATGACAGATAAGTCATTTCAGAAAAAAGTTGTTTTTTTTTTTCCTTTAAGTACAACAGTTAATTTTTCATGCTATTAGTGATTACAGTTCCCCAGTCTTATGATCTTTATTGATGGTTATAATTTGCTATTTGAAGAAGGTAATTCGTCTGGAGGAGGAGGTGCAAAAAAAAGGATCTTTTTTGGCAATTTTAAAATCAATTAAGTTTTATTGGCCCCAAAATGAAATTTGGTTCTATATTTCAATTTCTGGAAGGTAATACTTACATTTTAAATAAATATTGTTGTTTTTGTATATAACCTTTTTATTTCACATAACAGGAAAAAGTAACAGGTGTACCTAAAGTGAAAAAGACCCGAACCTGAAAGACAAAAGAAGAATCAGAAAAAAATAAAAAGAAGTAGAACGGGTTCTTACGAATTAGGTTCAACGCAGGTTAAAGAACTGGCTCGCTGAGTTCCGGGGTCATCACGGGGCCAGAGATCTGGATCAAGTCATCAATTGAGTTTTTGCCAATATGGCGACGGGATTATCAACTATTTGGGTTGACTAGAGTTTCAATATAACCTTGAGCGAGCGAATGGCGTAGCACTTATGTTAACGGCACAATTGCTGTGCGTTTCTGCTCGCTACAGATTATATCAAAACTCTAGTCAATCCAACTCGTTGATGATATAGATAAAGGATGGGTTTTCGTTGGATAATGGACCGATGTGCAATTTAACAGAAATACCTCGCATATATAAAGAGTTGAAAGATTGAGCCTAACATTATGAGTGAAGGGCATGTGTGGACCGTGTGATGAAGAGTGCAGAGGAGGCGAAAACGCGTCTAACGCTCATGCTACGCTAGCGACAATAATATTTTAACATCCATCATTTTAACGGCCGTAGGATGAAAAGACTCGAACTCCCATCTCCCCCATGAGAATCCAAGGCTTTAGCCACTGGCCCAGGGGAGATCCGACAGTAATTAATCATTGCAGATTCAAGATAAACGGTATCTAAAGTATTTCTTCTCTACCTCTGTTTTCGCCATCTTCGATCGCTACTAATTGCAACATCAGATCTCCCTTCAACATCTCGTGCTTTGAAGTGAAGTTTATTGAGGAAATCTACTCCATTTTGTGTTCTCAGCAGACCGAAGCTTTCATTAATATTTTAATATTCTATTCCTCTCTCGTCCTACATTTTAAAATACTTTCCTTTTCTTCATTCGGAGTATTCCTATGAAACATGGCATGCTTCTCGAGAATTGAACTTCCGGAAATTCGCACTTTATTAAAAGGTACCAAGCGTTTATTCCAGGGAGGAAGTTAATTTTGTAATATAAATAATATTTTTCCTTGCATACTTCCTGCCTAAGCCCGCTTAAATTATTGTCATCAGTCAAACAGAAACCATCAACCAAAACGTCACGTTTTTATGAATTAAAAAAAAAATTAATTTCGTTTAGAGCCTTCTGCTCAAAACCGCAATTAAAAATAACACTATGAAATATAAACAGTACGGTAACAGCTGTTCTGTTAGCCCGCGGTATGAGTATACTGGTATGAATATATTAGTTCTTTAGGTCCGGAGTCCCCCCCCCCCCAAATAACCCGATTCAGTTTATTTTTACAACCCATTTTTCTCTGTTGATTACCACCACGAATACAGAGTTTCGTTGAAATGTAACAAAAATTACGTCTGGTAGTGGCAAATTGGTAATGTGGGTCCGGGGTAAACCCCTCCTCCTAATGAACCGATTTAGTTTATTTTTACAACGTATTTCTCTCTTTAGATCAACATAACGAATACCGAGTTTCGTTGAAATATAACAAAAACTATGGCTGGCATGGTCAAATTAGTGTTTTGGGTCCGGGCTAAACCCCTCCTCCCGGTCGACCGATTTTGGTGGTTAACGAACTCGTTCAATCGTTTGCTAATTGAACGCTATATACCACGTTTCGTGAAGAAAAAACAAAAACTCTGACCGCTATCGTGTTAACAGACACACACACACACACATATATATATATATATATATATATATATATATATACACACACATCAATTTTAACTGGGGTCATTTTTGGTGGATAAAGATTCGAAGAAATTTTTCAAAAATTACGTCATGAGTGCAACCTCAATAGCTACTTTCCTTGGGAGGAAAGTGCTAAGATGATGACTATGTTTCTATGGCAACTATGTATTGTACTGAAGTCCTTCTAACATAGAAATGTGAAGTTACCTTTAGATACAAAGAATTCATCACTCATACTAACGAAAATATTATCGGAACTCATATTGGGAAAAAATGGACTGAAGTTCTTTTTGCATGGATCGATTCAAATATTTAGTAGATAAGACTTTTTTATTCATTTATTTACAATATAGCAAAACAATTTACTATTTTAAGTTAAATATCCACATATAATGGACAATGTATATTTATGGCCTAGCTGTCCAGAACGCATGGGACATCTGTAAGTCCTGTCTGAAATAATTAATGGTCACGCACTGAACAAACGGTTATTTATGATGTATTGACACAAATGATGTTTTACTTCGAGGAGTGATAATTTTAATTTCTGTAATTAGCTTCTTTTTACTGAAGAACGATATCATTACGGGTCATTAGCAAAGGGCTATCTACTGGTTACTACCCTTATAGCGCGGTTCCTCCCTCCCCCATAGTGAGGAACCCCGCTTATAAGTTTGACCTCATGACGCAATTCGGAAGTGCCGAGTAGAAAATGTTACATTTCGGAACGCCTAGACAACAAAAATAACGGTGGTTTAAATTTGTATATATGTATGTATATATATATATATATATATATATATATATATATATATATATCACTTCTTCATGTATCTTTCTGTGGCTGGGGGGTCAATAAAGTAGTACACTATTCGTTCACTTCAACTACTTTATTTGAAATGTTTCGTGCTTTGATCGCACCTCTTCAGGGGCTTTCTTAAACAACATTATGCTTTTTATACATCTCTTTTATGTATACAAAAATATATCCTTATCCTTTCCTTAAATCAATTAACATTTTTAAAAATTGTTTTAAATTTTAGTCTTACCTTGTTAGGAAGTCCTCTCGTTTGAGTCAGACATCATACTGACATGTCATCTGTTCAGATATTTCATAATAATATATATATTGAGTCATCTTTTATTTGTTTTATGACTTCTGGACTTACCATTTAACTATTAACTCAAGCCATTTATTTATTAGTTTAATAACTCTGCCTAGTTTCCCTAGTATAAGAATATTGGACCCTAAGATTATTAAAAGAGGGTTCAAGAAACCCAGTGTTTGAATAAGACAAGTCTAATTGAACCGCTTACCGAGAATCACTGGAACAATGTCCTGTTATCCGGATTAGCAAGTACCTGCTCGAGAGATTATGGCGGCTGGCCATTATGCTATAGAACTTCGGGGATACTTCGCCATTGATAATGCTGTCTCCTACTCCATAGAATACGGCTGAGGAAGGAAATGGTTGGAGAGGATTTAGCGGTTGAAGTGCAAGTAAGCAAACAATAATGCCTTATTAGGGTCCTTGATTAACCGCATGCCACAGACCTATCTTTTTAAGTAGCCCTCTATCAAATGCTGGTGCCAACCGTGCTATCATCCTGCAAGGAATCAAAGGTGGAAATATTCGAGCATCGCCTCAAAGATATCTTGAATGGCATTTATAGTCGGAGCCATCTATAGTCAAAATCGGTCAAATGATGTGGATTTGTTTAACCCATGACACTCCCCGCATCAAGACCTACTTGTGTGTCAAGTTTGGTCAAAATAGGTCAAACGGTGTAGATTTGTGTAACGAACAATCATGCAAATAGACAGCTGGTAGACGTTTTTGACCTAGCCCATGACTCTCCCGAATCAAGACCAACATGTGTGCCAACTTTGATCAAAATCGGTCGAACTGTCTGGATTTGTATAAGGAACAAACATACAGACAGACAGCTAGTAGACGTTTTTGACGTAGCCTACGAGACTTCTCGGATCAAAACCTACAAGTGTTCCAAGTTTGGTCACAATTGGTAAAACGGTGAGGATTTGTATAAGGAACAAACAGACAGACACACAAAGAGACACGTGATTTTTATATAAGCAATGAAAAACATCTGTCACTCCTTCATAAACATACAAGAGCGTACCATGCGAAAATGTTAGCAATTAGATCATTAATTAGATTTTTCATTTTGATTGAGTACCAAAACTTTTCAGTTCTATATTTTCTCATCTTGTACCTAAATTCTGACTTTAACGCCATAACTCTTGGGACATTGATACATGACGATAGGACTTTCTGATAAGGAAATCCCCAGAAGAGGTGCGACAAAAAGACACGAAACATGTCGGGCAAAATATAGCAAATAAAGTAGTTGAACTAGAACGAATGGTGTACTACTTTATCGACCCCCTGCCATAAAAAGAAACAAGAACAAGTGAAAACACATATACATATATATATATATATATATATATATATATATATATATATATATATATATATATATATATATATATATATGAGTCAGTATTCAGAAGAATTAATGTGTATGTAATACATACTATGTATACTATGTATATAAATAAATTTGTACCATCGTTATTTTCGTAATCTATGAGTACTGAAAAGCGAAAATGTCTATTCGTAACTTCCGGTTTGCTTCATTGAGTCGACTTCAAAAGCGGGTTTCCTCTCTAGGGGGGGACGGAAGAAACACGCCAAAAGGATTGTTAGAGTAAAGAAATTATGTATACTACTATTTTCTTACTTTTTGTGTGTGCCTGTGTAATCAGTAAAGCATATATATTCTGTTATCAGTTTGTTTTTCAATTATAGATCCTTGATTGATTTAAATGATGTTTATTTAAATTTAAAAAAAAATCATAATTGCCTAAATCAAACTGATCCCATTATTTCGGCTCGTAACCAGTCCACTAATGATGCAAATTGCAGCCTTTGAGTTGTGCTGTTTAAACTGTATACAATTATACGCTGTTAATTAGAGAGCAAAATCAGGCTATTCCCTTCAAATGCTCGGCAAACCAATAACTTCTAGTAAACGCACGGTCTTCAGCAGAAGGGAATAAATTGGAACCTAAAATTGAATTTGTCACCATGTTTTCTTCAAAATTTAAAGAGCTATTGCTTTAATCGGATCCACGCGTGTAATAGCGTTTTAATTAGCCCACGATTCTAAGTTCTAGATTGTTGGTATTCGCCCCCCCCCCCGAAATTAGTTTCTATATATGCCCAAGTGATGTTGGACTGATGGACGGTAAACTCTCGAATCTAAGTTCACTCACAATCAGTGAAAGGGGAAAGTAACCACTGTCAAAAGGTTGAATCTGCCAACTATTTGACTGTCCAAAGGCAAAGTAATGAATAAAAGCTTTTTCACACTGGAAAGTGATGTTTTTCACATTTGATAATTTGCATTTGTATTGACGATATAAATACCTCAGACGAAGAAGTACACTCCGATGAGAGAGGGTCGATGACTCGCCGATATCGGGGCTAGAGAAGGACAGGGTTTAGTACCAACCCTTGAGGTATGTTATCTCAGATGAAGAGGTTCTTTCCGATGAGAGAGGGTCGATGACTCGCCGATATCGGGGCTAAAGAAGGGCATGGTTTAGTAACAACCCTAGAGGTACGTTATCTCGGACGAAGATGTACTTTCCGATCAAAGAGGGTCGATGACGCGCCGATATCGGGGCTTGAGTAGGATAGGGTTTAATCATAAACCTTGAGGTATGTTATCTCGGATGAAGAGGTACTTTCCGATGAAAGAGGGTCGATGACTCGCCGATATCGGGGCTAGAGAAGGACAGGGTTTAGTACCAACCCTTGAGGTATGTTATCTCAGATGAAGAGGTACTTTCCGATCAAAGAGGGTCGATGACTCGCCGATATCGGGGCTAGAGTAGGATAGGGTTTAGTCATAAACCTTGAGGTATGTTATACCGGATGAAGAGGTACTTTCCGATGAGAGAGGGTCGATGACTTGCCGATATCGGGGTTAGAGAAGGATAGGGTTTAATAACAAACCTTAAGGTATGTTATCTTGGATGAAGAGGTACTTCCCGATGAGCGAGGGTCGATGACTCGCCGATATCGATGCTAGAGAAGGATAGGGTTTAGTAACAAACCTTAAGGTATGTTATCTCGGATGAAGAGGTACTTCCCGATGAGAGAGGGTCGATGACTCGCCGATATCGGGGCTAGAGAAGGAGACGGCGGGGCCGGTGAGTCAGCCACTCCAGCAAGTCATTCTCACTGACGTCATCCCCCAAAGGGGAGAGCTCCTACACCAACACACTAACTAAATTTACAGGTTAATGGTCAATTTTCTTTCTTAGACAAGCCTTTGAAAGGTTTCTTTACGGCTAATCACAATCATAAAGTGAATTATGACGTTGTTGGTATCATATAGTTGAGGTTATTTCAACTATCCAATTGATGCCATTTGACACTTAAAAATTTAATTCAACTTTTTCGCAGCATAAAGTCTGTAACGCGGGAGCAGCACTACTAAACACATTCCTCCGGGACGCGGTAAGGTAATTTGCTGAAAATATCCTACATAAATACAAAAGAAAAATGAATAGTTTCGGTCTTTTTAATTTATGATGAGCAGCTTACACAATTGAAGGTGTTAGGGCAAAACAGTGCCATGCAACATTTTTAACATAACTGAACTGTAGTTGCTATATGCTGGATATTATATGGGACTATCAGTTGAAATGGTTAAGGGCAACAAGATAAAATAGCATACAGGACTTATGGTCATATTTTTGTAGCATTCGCTTCATATTATGATAGTCCCACATAATATCCAAGATATAGCAGCTACAGTTAACTTTTGTTAAAAATGTTGCTTGGCACTGTTTTGTCCCGACTCCTTCAATTGATTTAATTTTGGTTCAGAGTGAGCCCCCCCCCCCCCGTCCTAATAGACTGATTCTCGTTTATTTTTACAACACATCTTTCTTATTAGATAATCACGACGGATACTTGCGACCGGTAAGAACAAATTGTTAATTTGGGTCCAGTGTAACCCCTCCCCCCCACCCCCTCATTCCTAATGATTTGAAAAGCTTCATCGCAAATGTACAAAGGGCTTTAAGGCTTAACTGAACCCTGTGCTTGCTCCTTGTTGAGTTTTACTCGAACAAACAGACGCAATCTGGTGGTGCCAAGGTGACACCATTGGGAAAAGTCGCGCGCCGACGTTTCTTTAAGACCAGTTCATTTATAGAACGGAGAGTTAAACATTTTCATCATATGGAAATGTTTATTGATCTGACATAGCTCCGTGCTGAGGCCTGTCAGCAATGTAACGTCTGCCTAAAACATGAGCGGAGTAACTACCCTATATTTTTTTTATATAGTTTCGTAACATCATAATGTTTTAAAGGCACTTAAAAAAAATCGATTCTGAATCGTGTTGGATAAATTTCGTTCCCGCATCCGTAAGTGCTCTCTCTGAGCAGGTTTGTCAATTTCTCTCATTATTGAGGAGATATTTTCCAAAAATAAGAAGACATTTGTATTTACAAAAGTGAATATGAAAAATATATATTTAGCTTTACATGTTCTTCTATAATTTACATGTCCTTTTTTTAACTAAACTACTTACACAATGAACATCAATATTGTTGAAACTTTGGAAAAAACAATAAAGGAAAAAAAAAAGATGAGGTCAGCTGCCCAGAATTTTATGTTTGGTCCTTTTGTGCGTATATCGTCTGAGAGTTTCTTTGTTATAATTGCCTATTTCAGCTATTATGGGTTCTCCGATACTTCTACTAAAAGAAAGAATTTAGTCGTTAGTCTGTGTATATAGTCCGTGATTGTCGGCATTGCCAGCTCGCCATGCTTATCTGTAATTTTAGTGTAGATAGGGTAGTCATTCATAATTCAGAAAGGTGTTACGGATAACATGAAGTTTTTTGTACTTTGTTAATCAGGCTGAGCTCTAAACAGGACCAGCATGAATGGTATTCAATTTCTTCCCTAGCACCTTAAGTCGGCAAAGTGTTTGCAAAAGCATTGGAAGCCAGAATAAAAAGAAGTCTAGATATCCAGCAACCCACAGAGCAAGCAGGTTTTAGAAGCGGATTTTCCACAATAGACCACATTCATTCCATCGGCCAAGTTATAGAAAAAGCTATAGAATACCAGAATATAATTTACATGGCGTTTATAGACTACAGGAAAGCATTCGACTGTGTTTTCCACAGCTTTCTAGACAAGTCTCCACAACCAAGGTGTCGACCCCAATGCTATCGAGGTAATTAAAGCCCGGTACAAAGGCCAGAATTGTCATGGATGGAGCGGGTAATGACTTCTACATCGAAAGAGGAGTGAAACAGGGAGATCCACTCTCACCAATACTATTTAATTGTATCCTAGAGCAGGTGTTTAGGAACATCGAGTGGGATCAAGTTGGGATAAAGATCAACGAGGTTTATCTCTCGAATCTGAGGTTTGCAGACGATGTTGTCCTCTTTAGCGAATCATCTGACCAGCTCCAAGAAATGATAAAGGAACTTAGTACAAGAGGAATAGAAGCAGGTCGTACAATGAATAAAGAGAAGACATTTCTAATGACAAATGCACAACAAACCGAAGATATTTTCCTTGATGGGATCAAACTGCATTGGGCTGATAGTACAGTTTACCTCGGAAAACTAGTTTCGTTTGAAGATGGAAAGCTAAAAGAAATCAACCGCCGAATAGGCATTAGTTGGAAGAAATATTGGGCTCTTAAATTTACTTTTAAGAGCAGTATGAGTGTAGGACTAAAAGCCCGAGTGATGAACTCTTGTATCCTTCCATGTATGATTTATGGCTCGCAGACATGGACATTGACAAAAAGAATAAAGAATCGGCTTAGGGTAACCCAGTATGCAATGGAAAGGAGTATGTTGGGAATCCGAAAGAGCCAAAAAATACGAAATATTGAAATCCGTATGAAGACTGGCGTGGAAGATGTCATCGTTGCGGCACTTAAGCAGAAATGGACATGGGCAGGACATCTGGCACGAATGGAAAAAACAAGATGGGCAAGAAGGACTACCGACTAGATACCTTTGGACTGCACAAGGAGAAGAGGTAGACCATTCCAGAGATGGAGGGATGATATGGATAGGTTTTGTGGAACGCTTTGGTGGAGGTCTGCACAAGACAGAACCATATGGAGAACCCTGGGAGAGGCCTTTGCCCAGAGATGGGCCCAGTAGATGTTTATATGTTTTTATTATTTATATTATATAAAACTTGTAAGAAGAAGAATTATTGATTTATTTGATTATTATTATTATGTACATATTTTTTTATCTACAATAAAGGCTTTATTTATTATTATTATTCAATTTCTTCCAGGCTGAAACTGTGTACACTACTTTATTTCTTGAAGTTTAAACACAGACACATGTGCATATATAGATGGTTATACAGAATAAGTTGGTAAGTGTGAAAATGGACAAAATGATTTATGTGCATTATGATTTTCTCCTAAAACGCAATCATAGCATTATTTATTTATACTTTTATCTGCATTAAGAATCTATCCTTGTTAAAAGACAGTGTAACCTCCAACCCCAACTATCTGCACCTTGGCAATCTTAGCTTAAAGAAAATTCTGAATGTTGAACTAGAAGGTGAGTATCCTAGAAATATATAAATGAAAATATAATTATATTTCAATGATTAAGCCCATAGGTTGCCTAATTGTTAGTCAATTACTCTAATTAAGAAAGAATATTTGCAGGTTGAACGAACATTCCTTCACAGTTGGTTTCCATCGCTAGGCACCGGTTCTCTGCATCACTTCCGTTCATTTCCCTTATCACGGCGCGGATCGCACTCCAATTTAAATGTCTGGCCTCCTGGCACTCGGGATAAACTTATTCAAGAATTCTAAATACACTTGTTAGTTAGCTATAATCATCGGAGGGATACGGATGGAATATGAACATTATTTGCTAATGCGGTGCTAATGTTAATGGAAGTCGATGTGTCGTAAATCAAGGAAAGTACGAAGCAATAACTGCGCCATCGAAGCTTTTTTCCACATGAAGCTTATTTATGGGGTGCTTCGGAAAGCCTCGATGGGAGCCGAGCTCTTTCGAACCTTTAAGCACTCATTCCGATATCAATGCAAAATGAAAGTAATTAGAATTCCTTTTTTAAATCTACTATATACTTGTCAAATACCACTCACTCACTGACCTATCATCGCCCAGCCCAAACCACTCAACAGAAAATTTTGGAATTTTGCATGGACACTCCCTATATAACGTAGACACTCGCTAACAAAGGATTTTTTGATATTCGAATTTTTAAGTATTTTTAGAGGGGTTTAAAGTTTTAGTTGGTTAGAGCATGCACGCCTAGGTTGCTAGGACGATAACAGAACAGCTGTTACTGTACTGTATCTTTTTCTTACAGGGGGAGTATACAGCGATGGGGTCACCGATGTCGACCAATTTTTTTCTGGTGATTCTACATCGAAAAATAGTCAACAAGTATCCGAGCGTTCCGTCCAATACGCCTTAGGAGCCGAGAAATAAAATAAAATAGGTTGAAAGTGCTTTATTTTTTATATCGAGTTTAGAAAATGATATCGACATGATTCTTTCACCAATTCATTTGTTTTATAGAGTAGATTAAAAGAAAAATATAATCGTTAAAAAATAATTTATATTTCCTCAAATATATTCAAAAATATGCTTTCGTTTTCAGGTAAACTAGTATTATACATTTTTTTACACCGAAAATAATAGCAGATTTAAAATTAGCACCCCAAGAAACCCTAATATACTGAATATCATTGAAAACAAAAAATAACGATTTTTCCTAGTCTGGAAGAGACTAACATTTGTAAGCGAAAAGGTAATGTAACGTTTTGAAATTCAATATCTCCCCTTGAGATAATCCGATTTTTACATCATTGAAATCTTTCGAAAGGAGAAAGACTCCTTTTTCTAACCATATAAATGACTATTGTATTATCTCAAAAAGTACTTGCGAAAAATGGTTTTCAAAATAAAAATAGAATGTAAACTTTTTTGCATATAACGTCAATTCCAGAACACGTAGAAACACCCCGATTGGACGGAAATGTGTCACATTATGGCCTTTATTGGCCCTCCAAGTTTGGTTTGGATCGGGTAAATATTCTTTGAAATATGGCCGGATTCTTGAACCTTTAACAAAATCTTAAGGGTCCCCCCTTAGCAAAATTTAAAATACATTTTTTTTTTATTTTTGTAATATTCCCAAAATTTGAATTTAGAGGTTTTTCAATGTGCTAAAAACGAATCTGACATCCGTTTTTAAATCAAAAATTGTTTCATAATCGATAACTTTTTAAATGTAGGTTTATGGAATATTTGGGCATAATAATGACTTCTACAGAGTCGAGTATGTAAAACAATTTTTTATTTAAAAACGGATGTCAGATTCGTTTTTAGCACATTGAAAACCCCCTAAATTCAAATTTTGGGGATAACCAAACTTGGAGGGTCAATAAAGGCCATAATGTGACACATTTCCGTCCAATCGGGGTGTTTCTACGTGTTCTGGAATTGACGTTATATGTAAAAAAAAGTTTATATTCTCTTTGTATTTTGAAAACCATTTTTCGCAAGTACCTTTTGTGATAATACCATAGTCATTTATATGGTTAGAAAAAGGAGTCTTTGTTCTTTCGAAAGATTTCAATGATGTAAAAATCGGATTATCTCAAGGGGAGATATTGAATTTCAAAACGTTACATTACCTTTTCGCTTACAAATTTTTAGTCTCTTCCAAACTAGGAAAAATCATTATTTTTTGTTTTCAATGATATTCAATATATTAGGGTTTCTTAGGGTGCTGATTTTAAATAATAATACTAGGGTGCAAAAAAAGTATAATACTAGTTTACCTGAAAACGATAGCAT